>ML252326.1:0-42191 GCA_005239495.1 Nicotiana undulata
CATAGTTAACCCCGTTGAGCTTAAAGCCTGTTTCTTTGATAACCATGTAACGACCCATATCCAGGTGTTTGAATAGCTCGATTGTTTGAACTCTGTACCCCCTATGAGCACTTGAATTGTTAGAAAATATATAAAAGTCTAAGTTTGGGGTGGTGGTGTGGTCGGGGAGGGAAATCATGGAAATAGAATGAAAGGTGCAATAATATAAAAGAAGTGAAGCCACTTAAAAAAAATGACAATGAACACACTTAGTCCTTGATATTGAGTGGCATGAAAAAGGTAGTTGCACCTGAGAAAAGTGGGGTGATTATGAAACAAAATGTTGAAAACAAGTGGCTGAGCAAGAAAATTGGGCTTAAAGTGGAAGTAAATGTATTAAAAGTACTTAGGGAGGTTAGTCACTATACTTAAATGTATCATACCCGTCCCTTAGCTACATTGCAACCAAATAAAGACCTATTGATCTTAGACTGAATGAGCTCGATTAGTAGAGTATTACACTACGGGCAAGCTTATGTCGTATCTGTGTGACATGTGAATGTTCTTTGTTGAGAGTGAGTGAATTCTTTCCATCTAAAGTTCCTGTTTCTAATTTTATCATTGTGGAACTTCTCTCAATTGTGTGATGTGAGGGCATGTAATTAAGGAAGAAAAGGTCAGTTTTCACCTATGTAAAGAGCACCTTGAGAAAGCAAAAGTGTGGCACGACATGTAGAGTCTTCTTTTGAGGTGTGGTTGTTGCACAACTTGGGGTGTTCCTGTAAAATGCTAGGTGTGGCACAAAAGGGGGTAATGCTTGAGAGGATTAGGCCTTAGGGTGTGGTTTAGTTGCTCGAGTACGAGCAAAGGTTTAAGTGTGGGGTGTTGATGATAGGTGAATTTAACTATAATTATGCCCCTAATGAACCACACTTTGTATTGTTTTAATGTAAATATTGATAACAAAATGCTCTGATTAGTGTCTTTTGTGCTTTGCAGGTTACATGTCACGAGGAGAGGACATTGGAGTCAACAATGGAGATTTGAGGCCAATCACAGTGATATTCATGAATTGCAGTGAACGTTAAGCGAGAAGAGAACTGAAGGCAAGCCACCGCGACCGTGGTCAACCGCGGTGGAAGGATCTGAAGCCAGAAAAATTAGCCGACCGCAGTCTTGCCGCGACCCCGGTGAATCGCTGAAACTTCAGTGACTAAAAGGGCACACATGGGATTTTATTGCCCCAAAACCCTATATAAGTGTTAGAATTCCGCCCAAGAGAGGGGAGATGAGTTTTTGAGCAGCAAATTGAGAGAATACTTCATTGTGGGAAAACATTGGAACAATTAGACCTTCAAATTTTTTTTTTCATCTCTTGCTTTGAGTAGTATGATTTCTATTGGGTTTTTGTCATATTTGAGCATGAGTGGCTAAACACCCATTGTTCTGGGGTTGAGATTAGCCATGAATATTGTGTTTCGACATTAATTTGACCTTGATTATAATTCGCTCAATATATGGTTGTTTCTTCAATTCTGTGTTTAATTGATAAATTGTTTGGCCAGCAGTTAGGTTCTATATACTATCTATGCTATTCTTGGGAAAGCCGTGTATAGATTAGAGAAGAGTTGAAGAGAGCGCGATCTTAACCCTCAAGGGGAGCGGATTTGTGGCTAAGGATAGGAATATACCTAGTCACCGTGCTTAATTAGATATCGTAATCTTAATGCATTCTGATAGATTAATTTCATAGGAATATAGGCGTTAATCTATTGAGAATAGGCGAGTAGTGCTTCGGGAGAAGGCTATGAGAACAACTATCGATTAATTAGCAACCATGAGTGAATTATATGAAAGGGAGAATTAATTAGAATACAATACGAATGGTGAAACAATCACAACCCTGGAATATTTGTCTCTACTGAATACATATCAACATTTTCGTTACTTGATAATTAGTTAATTCCTAGAATTGTAGTTTAGCATAATTACACTATTGGATCTTATTTTGGCTTGGTTGAATAACAATTATAGTGAAGTAGTGAGTAGTTTATACAAGTCTCTGTGGGTTCGACAATCCGATTTATCATTATATTACTTGTACGACCACGTATACTTGTGTGTGTGTTTGGGAGCAACAATCACGCATTTGAAATGCCTAAGAATTACAAAGAATTTTTGAAAACCAATTGAAAAAGAAGATTACAATCCTACGTAGTGATCAAGGAGGCAAATATCTTTCTGATGAAGTTTAAGTATTTTTTGAAGAAAATGATTTTTTTCCGCCAAGTTAGTGCACCGTATACCCCACAACAAAATGGTCTTGCCGAAAGAAAAAATAAAATATTAGTAGATATGGTTAATGCCATGCTTTTACATGCAAAATTACTAAAGAATTTTGGGGGAAGGATTTGTTAACGCCTTATTTTGTGCCAAATAGAGTACGTACAAAGAAGTTTAAGGTTTCACCATACGAATTATGGAAAAGAATAAAGCCTAAATTAAATTTCTTAAGGTATGGGGTTATTTAGCCTATTATAGAATTCTTGATCCTAAAAGAACTAAGTTAGGACCTAGAGGAATTAAATGCATATCTGTAGGATATGCTGAGAACTCAAAGTCGTACAGTTTATTGGTCATTGACTCTAAACATATTGTGGAATCTAAAGATGTTGAGTTCTTGAATATAAATTTATTGGTGATTCTAATAATTCACACGAGAATACAAAAATTACTCAACATGATGGTAATGCAGCAAGCATTTGTGATAAAGCAGTAACTCAAGAAAATTGTGCATAACCTAGTTCTTCTTCTAACAACAAAACAAAGGCAATTGAATCTTCTTAGAACCAAGGAATTCAAAGAGTTAGAAAGGAAAGAAATATAGGTTTTGATTTTATTTCTTCTCAAGCACTAGTCTTTTTTATAGAAGAAAGAAGCGATGAAGTATTAAATAAAATACCAATTATTATAGAAGAGGATCCTAAAACTTATAGTGAGTCTATAGCTTCACGGGATTCTGCTTTCTGGAAAGTAACTATAAATGATGAGATGGATTTACTTTTATCAAGTGGTACATGGGTATTGGCAGATTTGCGTCCTAATACTAAACCTATTGTGTGTAAATGGGTTTTCAGAAACAAATACAGTATTGATGGTTTGATGACCCGATAGGTCATCTAGAGTTTTAGAACCTAATTCTGTGTTTTGAAGCCTTCAATAACTTCTTTAAGCCTTCTTTGATTTGCGTGAACAATCTAGATATTTTCCTCGATTTGTGTGCACAATCCAGGTATTTTAAAGAATTGATCGATGTTTGATTTTGTTGATATCGGGTCCGAATTTTTGTTACGTAGCCCGGTACATGTCCAGAACTATATTTATGACATGTCTGTTAAATTTGGTGATAAAAAGGAGTTGGTTTGACGTGATTTAGCCGTTCGGTTGTGAAAATAGAAGTTTTAAAATTTTCTTGATAATTTCATTTGATTTAGTGTTTGATTCTTAGTTCTGGGTGTTATTTTGTTGTTTTGATCGCGCGAGTGACTTAGTATGAGGGTTTTGGACTTGTGTGCATATTTGGTGGAGCCCTGAGGGCTCGGGTGAGTTTGGATAGCCTACGGGCCATTTGAACTTAGGAAAAATCTAATTTTTTAAGCTTCAGCTGTCATCTGGTTTTGTGATTCGCGATCGTGAAGCCTCTCTCATGATCGCGAAGGGGAATTTGGGCTGAGGTGGTTATTCTTCTACGCGAACGCAAGGCTGAGGACGCAAACGCGGAGCAGTTGGGGGACTACTCTTAGCGAACGCGTCCACACCCATGCGAACGCGTAGCTTTGATGGGCTAGGCTGGGACTTGACCGGTTTTCTATGCGAACGCGATGCATGGATCGTGAACGCAGAGGCTATGGATGGCTAATTCTATGCGAACGCGTAGATCACGGTCGCGCAAGCCACTCAGTCATTGCTTTTCGCGAGCGCGTCAGGTTTCACGCGAATGCGATGAATACCTGATGCCCAATGATTAAAACATAACCAATTACGGGATTTTGCCATTCTTTCAAATTTCAAAACTATAAATCCCAATAGGCGATTTCCCAAGAGTTTTTTTCTTCCTCAATTTGTTGGTAAGTGATTCTAACCTACTTTTTTTCAATTACCCATTACATTTCATAAGTATTCAACCTAAAATCTTGGATTTTCATGATGGAAATTAGGGGTTTTGGTAGAATTAGAGATTCTTGTAAAATTGTAATATAGACCTCAAATTGAGGTCAATTCGAAACAAATTATATAACCGGGCTCGGGGGTTAATGGGCAAATGGATTTTGGTCTGAACTTCGGGTTTTGACCAAGCGGGCCCGGGATTGATTTTTGACTTTTGGGGGGAAAGTTTAGAAATTCTAAATTTATGCATTATAATTGATTCCTTTAGTAATATTTGACATATTTGAGTGAATTGTGGTTAGATACGAGTGGTTTGGAGGCGGATTCTAGGGAAAGGCCCCGGTAGAGCTTTGAATTGGTCTTTGGATCGAGGTAAGTATCGTGATTAACCTTAACTTGAGAGATTAGGACTTGTTTGCCTATTTATTAATGTTTAGATGTTCACTACAATGTATATGTGAGGTGATGAGTACTTATGCATTTTTGTAGGGTCAAAACACGCGGTGGAACTTGTTTTCTTGCAATTTATTTTCTTTTTTTAGCATGATATCCATGCTTAGTCTAGTTAATTATTAAATTAACCGTTCTTTTCACATTTATGAGCTATTTGAGATTTATGAAGTCGAGGATGGTATTGTTGAAACGTTGTTGATGTGAGGCCTATTCTTGCTTATTCTGTCTCCCTTTTATTTATGTTCACTATTATATGGTAAGGGAGAGTGTTAATGCAAGAAGGGTGATGTCGTGTCATATCTATTGATTGTGATGAAAGTGATATTAAAAGCACGAAGGGTTATGCCGTGCAGTTATTTTTTATTCACAGTGAGGTTGAGAGTAAAAGCATGAAGGGTGATGCTGTGCCGATATTATTGTTGCACAATGAGGTTGAGTGTAAAGGCACGAAGGATGATGTCGTGCAGTGTTGTTCATTATGTTTTATTCATTTTGATTGTTAAAGGTTTATTGACTAATCTTATTATCATTCCCTGTAGTATTTATCATATTTTGGGCCCCTTTTTCGCATGTCCCCTCCCAAAATCACATGGCTTTTACTTATTATTCTTGTACGTATATTGTTATCTGCACATGTTTATTTCTACGTGGTGTCTTGTCATAGCCTTGTCACTACCTCATTGAGGTTAGGCTCAATATTTACGGAGTACATTGGGCCGATTGTACTCATACTACACTCTACACTTCTTGTGCAGATTTTGGTATTGGACCCAACTAACCGTGAGGTGTTTTAGCTTAGATTTTCTTTTGGAGACTCGAGGTAATTCTGTTGGCGTCCACAGACCTTGAAGTCCCCTTCCCTTTCCCCTTGTTTACTATTCTTTTATTTCGTTCAAGACAATTATATTTATTTCAAACCCTGTTTATAGAAACTCTAAAAGCTCGTGAATTGTGACTCCAGATCCGGGTTGTAATTAGATATCAAAGTTTTTTATGTTATTTCCTACTCAATATTAATTTTCCGTTTGGCTTAATTGTTTTTACTTATCTTAATGGATTACAAATTGTCTCAAGATCCTCTAATGTTGGCTTTCCTAGCAAGTGAAATATTAGGCGCCATCACAGTCCTGAAGGTGGGAATTACGGGTCGTCACAGATGGTTCTCTACAAATATTTAAAGCTAGACTAGTAACCAAAGGATTTAGACAAAAGGCATGAGTAGATTATTTTGACACATATGCTCATGTGGCTAGGATTACCTCGATAAGAGTATTATTTGCTTTGGCATCAGTATATAATCTAAATATCCATCAAATGGATGTTAAGACGACATTCTTAAATGATAATCATGATGAAGAAGTTTATGTGGAGCAACCCGAAGGGTTTGTGCTTCCTGAAAATGGGAAGAAAATTTCTAAATTAGCTAAGTCCTTGTATGGAGTAAAACAAGCTCCAAAATAATGGCAAGAAAAATTTGATAGTCTTATACTATTAAATGGTTTTAAACATAGCGGAGCAAATAGTTGCATTTATTTTCAATTCACAAAGGATTATGGAGTAATAGTATGTATTTATATTAATGACATGCTAATCATAGGAAGTAACATGCAAGGCATAAATGAAACTAAGAAGTATTTAACTTCTCAATTAACAATGAAATATTGGGAGAAGATGAGACTATCTTAGGTGTTAAAGTTAAAAGACAGTGGGGGTTTTTCCTCGTGTAACTCTCACTATATTAACAAGGTTCTTTCCAAACTTAAATCATTTGGGTATTAAAGAATTTAATAAATCATTTGATGCCTCTAGCAAGATGGTTGAGAACCATGGAAGATTTTTATTTAATTAGACTATGTTAGTGCAATGTAATGACCTGGCCGGTCGTTTTGAGAGTATTAGCCCCGATTCCCTAATTATTGTCCCCTCTTCTTCATTTTATGCTTACTTGACTTGCCCAGGGTGTTAGGTGTCAGTTCGGGAGAGTTTCAGAGTATAATGGGCCTAAGTTTGAAGTTTGAGTTGTAAGAGTTGATTGTAGTTTGACCTAAGTGAAGACGACTCCAAAATGGAGTTTCGCCGGTTTCAGTAACTCTGTATGGTGATTTTGATCTTAGGAGCGTGTTTGAGGGTTGATTTGGAGGTCCGTAGGTCATTTTGGCATCATTCGGCGAAGGTTGGAAAATTGGAAGGTTTTTGAGAAATTTGACCGAGAGTGGACTTTTTTATATCGGGACAGATACTGATTCCGGAAGTTGGAGTACGTCCGTAGTGTATAATGTGATTCGTGTGCAAAATTTGGGCTCAATCAGACGTGATTTGATGGGTTTCGGCATCGAATGTGGAAGTTAAAAATTCAATAGCTCATTAAGCTTGAATTAGAGTGTGATTCATGTTCTTAATGTTGTTTGATGTGATTTTAGGGCTCGACTAAGTTTGTATCATATTTTAGGACTAGTTGGTATGTTTGGTTGAGGTCTTAGGGCCTGGGGTTGATTTTGAGTGGTTAACAGATCGAATTGATGTTGTGTTAGATCACTGAAGCTTGGCAGTGTCTGGTGCAATCGCACCTGCACACCTTGGGCCGCATGCGCGGTGCCGCCGAAGTGGCCCTTGAGACGCCCAAGCATGAGTGATTCAGACCAGCTGGGATCGCAGATGCGGAGGTGTAATTGCAGAAGCGAATAAGGTAGTTAAGGCTATGGTTGCAAAAGTTCTAGCCTTAAGTGGAATCCGTACCTACTATGGATTTTTTGTAGGTGCAGCATCGCAGGTGCGAGTGGGAGCCCGCACATGAGAAATCGCTAGGCAGAAAAGGCCTAAGTCGAGGGTTTGGTTTCATTATCCATTGTTGGATCTAGAGAGCTCGAATATATGCGAATGTTTGGGGGGTTTCCAGAGAAAACATACGAGTAAATATTCTTGACTCATTTTTTTATTATATTCCACTAATCTATTATTAGTTTCATCATAGGTTGTAAAATTGGGTGGAAAAGGAGTGAGGTCTTTAGACCGAATTTTGAGGTTTTGATTGAGGTTTTTGTATTGCATTTGAGTAATTTTAGTATGGGCGAACTCGTGGTTGAATGGGTGGTCGGATTTCGCGAACTTTAGCCGATTCCGAGACGTGGGTTGGGGTCGACTTTTTGAGGTGATTTTTCTAATTTATTGTTAAAGTCTTGATTTCATTTTCTAACCTTGTGTGGGGGGAAATCCCCTTTAAGATTTGGTATTGTTATAACAATTTGTGATGTGTGAGTTCCGTGTACACGAGGTGACGAGTGCGTACACGGGCTAATTATTGAAAATCCGGCCTTTTCTAAGTAGTATCTTCTTTATATCTTAAATGAGTTATTCCAGTATGTGTAGCCTTCATGTTTAGTCTAATCTCACATGTCTACGTGTTTCATCTCTTAATTGTAATTTGTACAACATGCTTAGTTGATTACCTATTTTCCCTTGATTCTGTATTTGTTCTTTAACTATAGGATTTTCTTGTTTGTAACATCCTTGTTGTATTTATTGCGTGTTGGCTTCCATGATTCTTGTGTTGAAGATTGGTTGGTTGTAGCACGAGGTTTCTACTGTGCCATTGTGAGATATTTACTTTTGGGACTACGAGGCGGCACCTCGGGAGTGCCCCTGTTGCATATTTAATTTTGGGACTACGAGACGATACCTCGGGAGCGCCCCTGTCGCATATTTACTTTTGGGACTACGAGGCGGTACCTCGAGAGCACCTCTGTTGCATATTTACTTTCAGGACTACGAGGCGGTACCTCAGAAGCGCCCCTGTTGATTTCCTTTCTTTGTTGTATTATTTGTTGTAATTTTCTTCTTGTTTTTCTTGAGTTATTGCTTTCAGTACATTCTTACTATTTCATTTACCTGCCATTTATTTTTATCATTTTGCCTTCTGCCTTACTTCGTATATTCTAGTAAGGCTATGACCTGACCTCGTCACTACTCTATCAAGGTTAGGCTTGGCACTTACTAGGTACCATTGTGGTGTACTCATACCACGCTTCTGCACATGTTTTTTTGCAGACCCAGGTACCTCCTACCACCCCCAATATCAGTAGAGTGTGTGTTGCTGGTTGGAGACTTCTAGGTACGTTTGCCATCTATCATTTTATGCTTTTCTTCTATGTATTCTTTGATGTATCGATACCGTTAGTACACTCCTTAGAGCTTGTGACTTGTGACTACCGGGGTTTGGGAGTGTTTATACTCGAAGTTGTCAATTTTAGTTGTACATGTCGAGAGACAGTTTTTCAGCTATATATTTATTTGTTGAAGTTTAGTCGTCATTCCTATTATTATTTCAGTTATTCCAAAATTGTTTAGGCTTACCTAGTCGTAGAGACTAGGTGCCGCCACGACATCTTACGAAGGGAGATTCGGGTCGTTACAAGTTGGTATCAGAGCTCTAGGTTCATAGGTGTTATGACTCACAAACAGGCTTAGTATAGTTTCGCGGGTCGGTACAAAGACGCCTGTACTTATCTTCGGGAATATATGGAAATGTTAGGAAAAATTTCACTTCTTTAATTCCTTCAAGTGCAAAATTGTTGACTTCAGGATTCTAAGCTTCTGTCTTTTTATTCTCTCACAGATGGTGAGGACACGTAAAGCCGGATCAGATGACCAGACACCATCTCCCCCTACTAGAGCCACGAGAGGCTGGAGACGGGGTAAAGTTCGAGGACGTCCACGTGGTGCAGCCATAGCACCTGCACGAGCAGCTACAGAGGAGCCACCAGTAGTTTCAGTTGGAGGGCAGGCACCTGAGGCGCCTATTACTGAACCAGTCCTCAAGGAGACTCTCGCCCAGTTTTTGAGCATGTTTAACACGTTAGCTCAACCAGGGTTGATACCACTTACTCCTACCACATGTCAGACCGGGGGAGGAGCATAGGCTCCCACCGCTCGTACCCCAAAGTAACGGGTTCAGGTCGACTAGGTTCAAGAAGTCATGACCATGTAGCCAGTAGCCCTAGTTCAGATAGCAGTTTGCGTCATCGTTTATGAGGAGGAGTAGCTTAGGTTCTAAAGGTACAAGAAGTACCACCCTCCTACCTTCAGTGGCTTGGCATTAAAGGATGCCGAGGGTTTTCTTGAGGAGTGACACCATATCCTCCGTACTATGGGTGTAGCGTTGTCTAGTAGGGTTTCCTTCACTACGTTCTAGCTTAGAGAAGCGACCTATCACTGATTGCATGCATATGAGTTGTGTAGTCCATCCAACATAGCTTTACTCACTTGGACTGAGTTCTCGGATATGTTCCTGAGGGAGTATGTTCCTTAGAGTCTTAGAGATGCATGACTCGTAGAGTTTGAGCTTTTACGTCAGGGTTCTATGACCGTGCCGTAGTATGCGGTGTGGTTCAGTGATTTGGCTAGGCATGCACCAGTCATGGTTACTACTGTTAAAGAGCGGGTACAAAGTTTCATCGAGGGGCTCAACCTAGAATCAGATTTAGTATGGCCCGAGAGTTGGAGATGGACATCGCATACCAGCAGGTAGTGGGGATTTCTTGGAGATTGGGGTTACACCCCATGTTTTCGTACGCAAAAGTACATCGTAAGTCAATTGGTGTAAGCTCAGAAATGAGATCACCTTTGGAAGTATATAAAGTAAGTTAATCATGTTACCTCGGAGGTGAAAAATATTGAAGATCATTAACAACAAGTACAAAGAGGGTTGGATGGTTCAGAAGCTAAAGGAAATGAAGAAAACAATGTTTCGTCGAAAGCCGTCAAGTTGGGAATGTTATAACATGTACTTTTGGGGTGAGACTAGGGTTATTAACATGATATGGAGATTAATGGGGTGTTACACCCGTCAAATTGAATATCTATGAGTCTAGTTTCCAACGGATTAAACCGTTCATTGATACGACATTGGAATAGAGAGATATTCACGTTTTCGCAAGACTTCGCAGACTAGTAGGTGACAAGTAGGTGCATCACCTACTTGCCAAAAGGAGAGGCATGAATTAAAAGCTCCAAGGTCGGCAAAATAGCCCTTTTAAGGGATGATTTCCTTCACATATTACACTAATAATAGATCAAAAAAATCAGATGTACACCCCAGCAAAATGTTCTCAAAAATTCAATACAAAAACCTAAATAATTTTCTCTTCTATTCAAGTTCTAGTCGGAGAAAAACCTACAGTTTTAAGAATCAAGATATGAGCTGAGTTATCCAAAAAATAAGGTAAGTTTATTGCTCTCTTTTATCCATTTTTTTCTGCTGTAAAATCAAGGTAAATCGTTCTATACTTGTAAGAACTCACAGGATGGTGATTGGAAACCGTGAGTTCGAGTTCTTCACTTGTAGCGGACTGTTTTGTGTTGCTGTTGGGCTGAATGTTTTACTTCTTTTTGTGGAGTACTGGAGGAGTAAGGGTGTGTAGAAACACCACATAAAAGAAGGGTGGTGGTCTGATCGTTCTCCGTAATATTTTTGGATCGTTTGACACTACTACGGTAGTCGTTTTGTGTATGAAGATATTGGGGTGTGTTGGGCTGTTTTGTGGTATTTTATGGTGTACATAAGGCTGAAAAATGATGTATATATGTTTTTGTTTTTGTGTTCTTGTGTTGTTGGTGTTATCTTGAATTTGGAGAACGTAAGGATTATAGGGGAGATGCTGCCCGTTTTAATACAAAATAAGTGTGTCGTTCGTTGTGGGATAATTGTACCTTTTGTAACTTAATGGTAGTATTATTATCGTTGTTGTAGATTAAGGTAAAATGAGGCGAGTTCAACTTGGTGATTGGTAATATTGTGATAAGGTATGTTAAGTCTAAACCTTTATTTCATTTTGGCATGATCCAGTAACTACATGTGTTTGATAACGAGACATAAAGAGAAGTTCATATTCTTGATTTTATGTACATTTTCCTAGTTTCATAAGTTACAACATTCTTCTTTATCGGGACTTCATTAGTTTAGTTTTGTCTTATGTCATCCAAGAGAGCAGAGAGTCTATATATATACAGTATTATAGTATTTTCACCACCATCGACCTATAATCGATAGGCAGGACCCTATTGGACAATCTCTGATCAGATAGTGAGTTATATACCGAGTGTATTGTGGCCGAGCGCCTATGAGCGAGCCCAGAATGGCCAAGATACAAAGCCTAGTATGGCTGAGCGCCTATGATCGAGCCTACTACGGCAGAGCAGTTACACATACCAAGCCTTATAAGGCCGAACAACTATTTTACTTACTATATTGAGAGAGTTAAGTCAGTATCAGCATATAAGCATATCTTCAGATTGTCGTTGCCTCCCAGTTACTTTCAGTTATTATATTGTCAGTTCAGTTTCAGCTTTCAGTTATTTTGTTGCCTTACATACCCGGTACATTATTTCGTACTGACGTCCCTTTTGTCGGGGACGCTGCATTTCATGCCTACAGGTCCTCATTGACAGTTGGACTGACGCTCCCGGCAGACAGGGTCAAACATCAACTTAGTTGGTAAGCTCCACTTCTTCGGAGTTACTAGGTCTAGACCTTGGAGTCCATTTTTATATGTACATATTTTATAGGTAGGCCAAGGCCCTGTCCTGACCATTGTACAGTTCAGTTATCTCTAGAGGCTTGTAGACGAGTCCTGTATATTATGTATAGCAGTAGATGTTCATGGTGGCTTCGTCGTCCTGCACAATTTTATATATCAGCTTTTAGGTATGTTTACCCCTCATATGAGAGAGATATTTTTTCTAGATGATTCAGATTATGGCCTCATCGACCTAAGTTGAGGGTTACCCCTCCAGAGTTCATAGTTACAGAGTGGTATGCTCGGGCCGAGTATTGTACCGGGTGCCGGTTACGCCTTTTCAGGTTTGGGGCATGACAAACTTGGTATCAGAGCAATTCTGTCCTTGGGAGTCTACAAGCCGTGTCTAGTAGAGCCTTATTTATAGATCTGTTGTGCACCACATTATATAAACATGAAGCTACAAGGCATTTAGGAGTATGTTACCCTTCTTTCAAATCCACATCGTGCTATAAAGCTGTCATAAGAGTTCGTGCCAAGACTTATGTTTGCTGATTATAGAGATGCTTGCAATTTGAAAAGTTATAGCTAGCCAGAGGAAGTTTTCTTTTTCCTATCACAGGCAGCTGGCAAAGTCGTGTTTGATTGTCGCGTACATGCTCCGTTACAGCTTCGTTTTACTACATCAGCAGGTTAGGGTACTTGTAGAGAGAGAATTCTTGACAATGTGGCCCAGTTTGAGGCCTTATCACATCGTGCATACCAGATGTGAGAATTTCCTACTCAAGTCCTAAGACGAGAATATTTACCATAACCCGCGAATAGCAGGCCATGAGAGTATCAGAAGGTAAAAGTTAAGTTTCAACGAGTAACACAAACAAGGTGAAGAAGGGTAAGAGGCACCCAGTTAATGAAGATTATCTGAATTGCAAATTTAGGCAGAGAAATATAATGATTCTAAGTTACCTTCAACAGAATAGAGGTATGTTCAATTTTCCACGCCCATCTCAGTTATTCCCTATGGGACCTAACATATATAGGTTCGAAGAAGGATGGGATATCAAGATCCAGCTTGGGTTAGAGTAACCCAAAAAGGTGGATTGAGCCAGGGGAGCTAAAAGTAAACAATATTTTGTTGAAGCTTTTAGAATAAGGTAATAAACAAAGATATTAGCAGGAGAATAAGAAGAGAGTAAATGAAGCATTACGTGTAAGATATGATAAAAGGGTAGTAACGAAAAATCATAATATGACAGGATTACCTAGTTTATATTCAAGTAAAGGAAAAGACAAGAGGTGACATGCCTTGAGACTATAAAAGAGTATAAGCCATAAAGTCATATCCTTATTCCGTGAAAATGAGTTGGTGAATACAAAGTAATTACCATAAGGCTAAGTTAGACCCCCACGGAGTAATAGAAATCAACATAGGCTAGTAAACAAGAAAAAAAATTAAACATGATTTAGGGACCAAAGGGTTCGATAATAGTCGGCATCGTAAGTATTTCAGAAATTGTGTTACAGAAATGATAGAATGGACAACAGAAGAGTTACCTTCAAAGGTCGTTTAGGAAGACGCTTCCCTAAAGCAAGCAATGTGAGCAAATTCATGCTTAAGGTACTAAGTGTGCCAGTTACACTATGTGTCACCCTCGTGCATAAGCAATTCAGTTATCCTTGGTAGGGAAGGGTTACCGCAAGGCGAGTAAGAGTTAGTGAAGTCGTGAAAAGTCGCCAAACATGAAGAGGTAAACCGTATATAGGTAAATCATCATAGCATTAATTGCTAGTACTCCCCTAAATGGGGTGGGGGGGGGGAGACGGTGTGATATGGTAGTAAGTCGGAGTTATGTAGTTCAAGTAACTATGAAATAGTAAAGAAAGAATGCGGTAAAAAGGTGAAGGTAATGATATTGCATTTATTTAAATCCTAAAGATATGTTACGACTCCAGACTATTATTCAAGCATGATGTTGGGGAGTGGCAGTAAGGGTTCCGGACCAGGATGTTATTTATAGTAAGTGCGAATGAACACTTGATCCATAAGGAGACAGTGCGAGAGGTAAGTTAAGACAAAAGAGGTTACGCAAAATATAAGTATGAGCATGGACTGATGATTAGTTAGTTGTTTATTCATGAAGAGCCTAGTTATGGCAAGATTAGAGGTCCATATGAATCATTATATTATGCAAGATAAACATAGTGAAACCCAGCACAGGAAATTCAGCCTCGTAAATGCAACATCGTAATTCTTGTGAGATATTCAAATAGGAGTTGGGGTAGTAAAAGGTACCGTATAACTGTTACGGAAATAAAAGAGAGTTCTACTAGGGATACAATCGGAATTTCAATTTAGAAGCAACCTTACGAGCACAAGAGCGTGGAAGAAAGTAACTAAAGATAATGATAGGCGAGTAAGAACATCAGAAATTACGTGGGGTATATAATGTAATAAGCTCGCAGCTTTACAAAAGTCAGAGGGCCTTCTCTAAGCGCTGCATCGGAAGACTAGCTGAGGAAATAAGCAAGAAGGCATCAACATAAGCATAGTGACCTAAATAAATAATGGTCTTGTAACAACAGTCTCACTACAACATCGTATGCACGCTATAAAAAAGTGGTACCTATTGTGACTAAGGAACGGGAAGTAAAATCCAAAGTAATATTCGAGATCATATGAGTTACAAAAAATTTCTCTATATGTGGGCAGTAAGATAAGACAAGTATTCATGCAACAAGAGGGAGAACGACCAAGCAAAGTAATTACTTACTTTTAACAAAAGCTAAGAAGGCACAAGAGGAATTATTCGATTTATAACCTATAGTTAGTTACGTTATAAACACTCTTAAGATTTCGGAGTGTTATCCATGAAACATTTATGTTGACAACGATACAACTATAGGAGACTCCAGTGTAAATTAAAAGAAAGAACTGAGTCCACGTCACAGACAAAAGGTTAAATTGCTAAAAGGTTATATCATGGATGTTCCATTGCGTCCACGAGGGGCTAAAGTTATAACTAATACCTTGAGCCACAGATCAGAAGATAGCGTAAGCCTACTTAAAGGCTGAGATAGAAGAGGAAACTAAAGAGTAACATCAACTAAGTAACTCAGGAGTCTGATTACTAGACCAAGATAATTATAGAAATCGTGATTGAGAACATAGACGAATCACCCTTAATATCAGATGTACAAGAGAGATATTACAATAGTCATATTCTGTAACGGCTCTACGATAAATCTAGTTAGAAGAGTACTAGACTCATAAGAAGTCAGTATGGAGCTCCCACCGGATTGTGTATGCACCAGAGGTGCACGTATTATAGTAGAGCTTCAAGTTGTGGATGTGAATTCCACCTATGTGGAAGGGAGGTTAAGAAAGAGACAGAATATATGATGCGAGATCTAAATATAACTAAGGTAAAGGTAACGAAGGTAGGATATACTCAAGTGAAAAAGCTTGATAATAGTCCAGACTTAAGATAGAGGGCTAGAAACGTCGTGATTCAGTATCCATAAATGATAGTTGTGTCACTACTAGAATATCTCCCACCCTATGGTTTCCAAGTACTGAGAGGTCTAGTTAAGAGAGTATATAAGAGCTAAAGATAGCGTGATGTTTTGCTTGAGGTTCTAGAATAACATAAGAAAATGTATGGTGCTAGAAAGTGAAAAGAAGGTTGTGAGTACCATAAACAGATATGTGTAGGTCGCAAGCTAAAGTATGGTAGAGCAACAAGGTTGGACAGGAGTAAGGATAAGAAAAGGTGAGTGAGAAGGTGACGAGAATAGGTAAGTCCTCGGGATTAAACACATCACAACAAGAGAGTTGATGGTTTCCATAAGTTATAAAAAGCTCAGTATAGCATGAGTGAACTCAGATGAGTTTAACACTAGGAGAATTTAGAAGAGAATGTATTTCATGAATTGCACATGATTAGAATACCCCCATAAGATGAATCATGTTGGGATGCTATGAAATACGGTTATTGAAGTATAGTATCGCCCCTAAGCGGATCAAACAAATCACTTAAGATGTTCCACGATAAGATGTGAGCCCTAGTGACAATGTATTGCGTAAGAGGTTTCACGTTATGAGTGGTATATTAAGATAACATTAAGATGAATCAACGATGGATGTATAAAAGTTAAAAAGCTTTTGACCAAGCGCGCCCGGGGTTGACTTTTATTGACTTTTTCCGAAAATCATTAAAGATTGAATATTTTTCTCTCATGGGTAGTTTCAAAAGCTTATTTTGAATTGTTTGAACGATATTTGTTTAGATTCGATTGGTTTGGAGACGGATTTAGAGGAAAGGCTCCTATTGAGCTTTGATCTGCTTGCGGAGCGAGGTTAGTGTCATGGTTAACCTTGACTTAAGGGATTAGGACTTGTTTGCCGTTTTGTTATGTGATTAGCGTATGGGTATAACGTATATGTGAGATGACAAGCATTTATGCGTTATTGTTGGGATAAAGCATGCGGGTGGAACTTGTTGCCTTGTGATTTGTTGCCTTTTTAATTACGATACACATGCTTAGGTTAAGTTATTATTTAGTTGATCATTCTTCCGTAATTATTGTTTAATTAATAATGGTTGAGTATTTTGTAAGTTGAGGTTTGGTATCTTGGCATCCTATTTGACGTAAAGCACATTCTCTACGCTATTTATCTCCCGAATTTATATTATATTCAATACATGGTAAGGGAGAGTGTTAAAGCACGAAGGGTGATGTCGTATTTCATTATCTCATTTATTGACTAATACATAGTGAGGAAGAAAATTAAAGCACAAAGGGTGATATCGTGCAATTTATATTATTTATTCATTGTTACATGGTGAGAGCGAGAGTAAAAGCACAAAGGGTGATACCGTGCCATCTATATCAAATATTCATTGTTACATGGGCAAATCGAGAGTAAAAGCACGAGGAATAATGTCGTGCTATTTCATTACTTATGTCATCATTTCATGGTAAGGATTGGAGTAAAAGCACGAAGGGTAATGCCGTTTCATCTTTATACCGTATGTTTATCTGTCTTCATTGATTGATGAGTTATTTGGCTATTTAACTATCTCACGTCGGCTTGCCTAGCAAGTGGATGTTAGATACCATCACGACCCCGAGAATAGGGAATAAGTTATTTTCCCATTCCTACGATGTCTCTCTCTGTCTCTCTTTCTCTTTCTCTTTCTCTCCTTCTCTGTTCTCCTTCATTTTTCTTCCTTTATTTTTTCTACTTTTTATCCTCTCTTTTTTATCAATGAATTTCAATGGTTTTTATGGACTTTTAACTTAGCAATTTTGTTTCATGTTGTACAATTTATTTTAGAATTTGGGTTTTCAAAAATATTATTTGTTCAGATTGGGTGACATTGCAAACAATTGGGAATGTACTTTGGAGTTTATATCTTAATTTTGACATACAATATACATATGAAATTGTACTAAAGTTGTATGTAAATTGTATATAAGTTGTATTATGTTGTAATTATATTTTTTTGAGTTGAATGTTGTCTGAATGTTGAAAAATAGTTTTATAATGTTTGACTTGTTACATGAAATTTATATTTAAGTTATAAATACTATTTCTTATATAAAGTTGTTGATATGTATCAAAATTGTATTAAGAGAGAAAGTTTTGATTGGAATTTTAGAGAGGAAGAAGAACATACCACATACAAAATATATACAAATCATATAAAGAATGTGTACTAAAGACATATTGTATTAAATTTGTATGAAATTGTATTTAAGTTGTATAATGTTGTAGTTGCATTTAACTGAGTAAAAATAATACATGAAAGTTGTAGATAAATTATAAATAAGTTGTATACTATTTAATTAGTTCTATAACATTTATTTTTAGTTAGCTCTCCTTACGAATTTTATATAGTGGTACATATGTAAAATATATATGTATTACTATATATGCCGTAGTAAGAAAGATCATGAACAATAGTAGATGATGGTGCTTCAGATTCAAAGAAAGAAGAAGTTATATCACTAGTAACCAATAGGTTTTACTTATTTAATGTTCTTTAACAATAAAACTATTATCAAATGGTTAGTGCTCATTGTGGATGTTCTTTCGTGAAGGAATAACTACAAATACTAGTAGAGAAACAATATATTTTGGGCTTGAAAAAGAAGAAGCGGTTGTCTTAATATTAAAATTAAGGAAAAGAATGCATCACTCTTGGCTGTCGTTGCTTTTGGACAACTAGCACTATGTTTTCCAAAGTGATGCATTCTTCAATTTGAAGGTATTAATATTGACATGGAACTTAATATTGACATCGAACTTAATATTGACTGGTAACGCTTATATCTCGACTAATAGGGGAAAAGAGGAGAGGAGAGACAAAAGGAAAAAATATGTAAATGAATCCTTTAATTTAAGTTACTAATAATGGATTGTATATAAATTATAAGTAAACCTTATGCATGGCGGATAATATACAAAATTAGAACAATTTTAGTAAATGAGTCTCAAATATTATAAAAGAACTAAAAATCCCTTGGTGGATTGCAGCCCAAGTCTTGTCAAAATCCGTATTCGGGAAGCCGAATCAAACAACCCAAATTTAGCCCACTAAATATCAACAAATCAAATTCAACACTAGAACTAAGGCCTTATGCATAATAGCGGGCTCACAGTTGAAGAAAAAAAATAGAAGAATTAACCCAAATAGTAGCTCAACTGTGGGTTGGTCAATATGAACTGATATCCAAATATGGGCTACATATGTGCGAGGTGGACAACCTTCGGTCCAAGATCGCTCACTTCAAAATTGAGAAGAATAACAAAAAGTTGAAGAACAAATAAAAGAAGAATTAATCCAAATAATCGTTCGCCCAATGTCACGACCCAATTTTTCTTACGTTGGGTATCGTGACGGCACCTAGTCTTAAGGACTAGGTAAGCCTATTATTAAAAACATCAAATTATAGTACAAGAATCGATTAAGTGCTTTTTGAAATAAATCTCAACACTTTACACTTTTCCCAAAACCTGGTAAGTACAAGTTATAAGCTTTAAAGAGATTACACTAACATTTCCTAAAATATCACTGTTCAGAATTAAGTACAACAGTGCAACAGAAAGATAAGATGGTGACTCCGAAATCGCGAACGCCGGAGCAGTTTTGCCTTGAGTCTCCACAACAGCAACCGCGCTGCTAGCTATCGATCGTCCGGCTATGCAAAACCTGGAATCTGCACAAAAATGTGCAGACGTGTAGAATGAGAACATCACAGCGGTGCCCAGTAAGTATCAAGACTAACCTCGGTGAAGTAGTGACGAGGACTAGTCAGGATATCCACTGGACTAATAAATCAAACATTCATAAATATGGGAATAACATAATATACCGTCTATCTAATGACTACACAATATAATTAACACATATTGTGTTAGAGCGGAAGTAAAATACAGCAAAATACAACGAAACATCATAATAATACACAGGAGGATGGACGGGAACACAACCCCAAAACTGAAAACCCCAATACGGTAAGAACAAGTAATAATTCAGCCTGCAACAGTTTCAACGTCAGGCCTTAGCCAACAACCCCAGGTTTTTTATAAAATACTTCGAGTGTAAACCTTCACCCGTAAGTTCAAATTGAAAGCTTTGAATATAATCATTCCAAGTAGAAACTTTCATTGAAATATACTTTCTCTGACTATATATATATATATATATATTATTTTTTTATTTTTATTTTATTTATTTATTTATTTTTTTTTCTAGAAAGAGAAATCTTCAAACACGGTTCCTTCAAAATAAATGCTTTTCGAATATACTTCCCCAATAAATGCTTTTCAAACATTGTTTTCTGCAAGGCAAATGCTTTTCAAATATACCTTTGAAATAAAAGTCTTTCAGACATAGTTTTCTTCAAGATAAATGCTTTCCACCTATACTTTCAATATATATATCTTTCGATCATAATCTCTTTAGGATAAATCTACCGAAACTCTGTCTGTAACTCAGAATTTGTCATGCAGTACAGGGGGAAAGCTCACGGAATATGTTCGTAGTCCCAATTTAAATATGCAATGCAGTACACGAGGAAAGTTCCCGGAATACGTCTGTAGTCCCAATTTAAATATGCAATGTAGTACAGGGGGAAAGCTCCCGGAATACGTCTGTGGTCCAAATTAAAATATGCAATGCAGCCAACAGAGAGAACAACTAGAACACGACAGAAACATTGTACATTGCCACAACAAGCACAAAAGCAACATAGGAAAAAAATGCCAAGTGCGACGAACAAATCAATAAAAGAACTTAAATCAAATTAATGGTAAAACTCACTCATAAGAAGTAGCCACTGAAGGGAATGCCAAGCACAAAGAGAAAACAATGTAACGAGGTGAAAATAAAGCAAGTGTAGCAACGATTCTCAATATTCAATTTCACAACAAGAAGAAACCAAATCATCCCGGCAAGGGAAAACAACTATAACCAATCTCTCTTAAACAATTAGCTTCATGGAATAAAACTCAGCTTGAACAATGCTCAGTAATAGGCCACACGAAGGAGATACCATCAACATGAATGATTATCAAACTAAACCTAAGTAGCACTTAAGGGAAAATCATATAAATCACAGTATACGACTCGTAGGCATGCTTGACACCAACGAACATATATTCCAATTACGGCTAAACAATTATAGGGGCTAGATAATACTAATTCTAGTCAATTAGGCAGTTTATGAAGAAAATATAGCATGACGGTAGAAGAAGTAAAATATTCAGTTAAGTCAATTAAGGTCAAGTAAACAACAAAGGGAGACTAAAAGCAAGAAAAATCTGATTTAAGCAGGAAGAGATGAAACTAACAACCAGAAACTTAGTCATAACAATTACAAATTCATACACAGGGAATATAAGGACCTAAGAACCCTAAAAGGCCAATTCATACAAATAAATCCGAGTACGCACTCGTCACCTCGCGTACACGGGCTACAATCAACATAGAAGACTCAATTCCTAAGGGGTAGTTCCCCCACACAAGGTTAGGCAAGATACTTACCTCGAAGACGACAACCCGGTACTCAAAAATGGACTTCTCGGGTGAAAAGACCTCCGGACGGCTCAAATCCAACTATAACAACTCCAAAACACACATAAATCGTATAAGGATCTCTTCCGAATAATAAAGTTTCAATCTTTACAAAAATATAAAAATCGACCCAAAAGTCGACCCCCGGGCCTGCACCTCGGAACCTGTCAAATTTACAAAATCCGAATACCCATTCCAATACGAGTTCAACGGTATAAAATTTATCAAATTCCGATACTATTTGGTCCCTCAAATCACGATTTTTCATTTAAGAAGTTTTCTTTCAAAACCCACATTTTCTTCAACCCAAAACACAATTTAAATGGTAAAAACAAGGATAAAATCATGGAATATATATAAATCTAGGTGAAGAACACTTACCCACTCGATTAGCTTGAAAATCCCCAAAAAACGCTCCCAAATCCGAAGTCCAAAGTTCAAAATGTGAAGAAAAATGGCTAACCCTCATTTATAAGAACCTGCCCAGGATTTCCGCACCTGCGACCACTTAACCGCATCTGCACAACCGCAGGTGCGCGAGTCCAACCGCACATGCGCTCCTCCTTGCACCTGCGCCCCAGAGACCGCTTCTGAGGGGACCGCACCCGCGCCCCAATGTTCCGCACCTGCGGAGACTGCCCAATCCACTTATTCTCGCACCTGCGTGACCATTTCCGCACCTGCGAAGCTCGCACCTGCGGTTCCCTATCCGCAGGTGAAACCACACCAGAACAACAACACCAACTGCATTTTCCAACTTCAACCATCTGAAATCGTCCCGAGCCCCTCGGGTCCTCAACCAACTTCACCAATAGGTCACATATCAACACACAAACTTAGTCGAACCTTCAGAACACCCAAAACAACACCAAAATACCGAATTAACCCCCGAATCCAAGCCTAAGAATTTCTAAACTTCCAAAATTCGCCAACGATGCCGAAACCAACCAAACCACGTCCGAATGACCTGAAATTTTGCACACACGCCACAATTGATGCTACAAACCTATTCCAACTTCCGGAATTGCATTCCGACCCCGGTATCACATTTTCTACTACCGACCGAAAATCGCCAAATTTCCAATTTCGCCAATTCAAGCCTAAATCTACTACGGACCTCCAAAACACATTCCGGACGCACTCCTAAGCCAAAAAAATCACCATACAAAGCTATTGACATCATCCATAACTCATTCAGGGACCGTTTATACAAAAGTCAAACCTCCGGTCAAGTCTCACCGCTTAAGCTTCAAAATTTAAGATCCCTCTTCAAATTCGACCCCGGATCATCCGGTAACTGAATCCAATCACGCACGCAGGTCGATATACTCAATGTGAAGTTGTTCATGACCTTACGCCACCGAACGGAGCTTAAATTCTCAAAACGACCGATCGGGTCGTTACACCCAATAACTTAAATAGTAAGTAAAAATAGCACGGGCTAGCCAGTCTTCGGACTGGTCACTCAAAAATAGTCAGTGTATGCAAAGTCATTGAAAAATAGCCACTATTTTGCTGCAACACGGAAAGTTCCAACATAATATACTGGACATTGGTGCACTTGTGTATGAACTTCCAGCATATTATGCTGGACCTCCAACACGCGGAAAGTTTCAGTATATTATGCTGGACCGGTAGATTATACTGGATCTCCAGTATATTATGCTGAAGTTCAAGTATATTATACTGGAACTCCAGTATATTATGTTGGAGTATTTTTCTGGATTTTGAACAGTTTTTTCGTTTAGATTTATTTTTACATGAAAAATGGTTAAATTTCGATTACTTTTGAAACTGTGACTATTTTTGAATGACCACTTATAAATCTGGTTATTTTTGAATTTCTCCCAAACAGTATGTCTTTTTAGTTTAAACATTTCACTTTGATACACTTTTAGCAGTGAAAACCAACCAAAAAATGTCAACACCCACCCCGTTTTTTAAAATTACAATTTGTGCAATAAATTGAACCCCACCTCGACTCCAATATTGACTAAGAAATTCAAAATTTATTCCTTAAAAAGTGTACGAAGCTCTCTCGGTTTATTTCCTTCTATATATGGAGCTAAAGTTCTGGCTTTTGAAACAGCGAAAAGCTTTTTCAGAACAATATCGAACTTCTAAAAAACAACTTTTTAAACGTTTTTGTTTGTCAGAAAGCCTCTTATCTCTGAGAAATGTTCAAAAACTCTAGTAAAAGTTCAAAAGAGAACTTCGAGTACAAAGACTCAGCAGCTTATGTTAATTACCTTGGTAATTCTTAATGGGTGAAATCTCAAATTAACATGTAAATGTTCCAATCAAGAGAAGAGCTCAACACACCTGTAGGCAAGTAAGTTAATATTACTTTAGAAAAAAAAAAAAAAAAAACAATTTACCGCTGACTAGTCCTTATGACAAGGCTCAATAGTATGATAATGGTGCTAGAAGTTCCAAATTAACATCCGCATGGCAAAGTGAGGGTACTGACTAATTGTATACAGACTATCATCAACTGCTACCTTTCTCCTTTAGTTAATTAGAGCCGAAAATTAATGAGAGCTAACATAGAACGCGAAGCCTACTCGGGTAATGTTTGATATGAAAAATTTATATAAAATCAATTCCAACTAGTTTGAAACTAAAACATTGTTTTAAAAGTGAGAGCACTGCTAAGTTGATTTTTGTATACCGGAAAAACTGGGCTCATGGTACACCATGATCTCCGGAAAAAACAGCCAAGCCCGAGACATTATGACAGGGGACCGAAATGGAGGTAAAAGTCCCATCGAGTCAGAACCCGGGGACATGATGCCCTCTCGAGAATATCGGGGTCATGGTTCAGAATCGGTCCAAGCCTTGAACGACTCCGAAGAACATTGTCGGGCAATCAAGCACGACCAAAAGAAGGCCGTGATATTCGCGACCGGCTAGATGTCACCGCAGGCATCTCGGCACGTATCAATGGTGTAACGAACCGACCGGTCGTTTTTCTTTCTAGAACCCCGTGCCCCTAAATAAGACTTCCCGTACTTATTTTTACTGATTTATGACTTGCGGGGATGGTTGGTTCGGGAGTGGAAGAGTTTGGGTTGGAATCGGAACATTTAGTTCCTTAAGGTTGGCCTAAAAGGCCAAGTTTGACTTCGGTAAACATTTTGAGTAAACGGCTTCTAAATCGGGATTTGACAGTACCAATAGGTTTGTATGATAATTTCGGACTTGAGCGTATGTTCAGAACGGGTTTTGGATGATTCTGGGGCGTTGCGGCGCAAAATAGTGAAATTTTTTGTTTCTTGAGGTTTTTGAAGGTCTATAATTGTTGTTTGGAACGTGTTTTGATGATATCGAGGTCCTAATGGAATTTTGAGATCAGAAATAGTTTCGTAATGTCATTTAAGACTTGCACGCAAAATTTTGCATCATTCCAAGCAGTATAAGTATGTTTCGCCGTGTTGGAAGTAGATTTAAGAACTTAAAGTTCATAAGTCGTATTCAATTGGTTATAGGGTGTAATTCTTGATTTTAATGTTGTTTCGGGCGTTCCGAAGGTTTGAGCGAGTCCGTTTTATGATTTAGGACTTTTTGGAATGTTTGGACAAGGCCTCAGGGGCCCCGGATGCCATTCAAAGGTCGCGCGAGGCGAGTCCAAGCTCAAAATGAGCTACTGGTGCACCAGTTTTGGTGCGATCGCACCTGCGGTTGGCCAGCCGCAGGTGCGAGACCGCAGAAGCAGTCGATACTTCCCAGGTGCGGCCCAAGGGGGAGGAGCCCAAGAGCCGCAGATGCGGCTCCTCTTCCGCATAAGCGGCCCCCAGACCACAGATGCGGCCCCAGCTAGCCCGGTCAAATTTTGTAGATGTGGACGTCTCCTCGCAGAAGCGAGACCGTAGATGCGGTCCCCTAACTGCAGGTGTGGAAATCGCTGAAGGCAGTGCCTTCATTTAATACGCGAAATGTATCACTTTTGACACATTTCTTTCATTTCTTGGGCGATTTGGGAGCTTCCAAAGACGGGATTTCGGCCTAGCAATTTGAGGTAAGTTATTTCTACATAATGTGAGTATAATACATAGTTTAGTGGTAGATTACACCATGAAAATTAGTGAAAATTGTGGGTTTAGAGTAAAACCTAGGGTTTTGATAAGAATAATATTTAACCACGAAATTAGTTATGGAATCTAGTAAAAATTATATATTAGTGATCCTTAAGGTTATGGGTAACAACTTCCCTTAAGAATTTTTGAAATCCGAGCATGTGGGCCCGGGGGTGAATTTTAGGAATCTTGCAAACTAGTTTGGGTAATCATTTAAATGGGGAGATTATTAACGTTTGAGCATAGTTTGATTGATCTATGTAATGTTTGGCTAGTTTCGAGTTGTTGGGCGTCAAATTTGGAGGATTGAGCGCATTCTTGAATTTGGGAAGTAGGCTCGATACGTGGTAAGTCTTTTTTCTTACCTTGTAAGAGGTAATTGTCCCCATAGGTAAAATAATTAATTATGTGCTACTATTTGTTGGGGGGGGGGGGGGGGGGGGGGTATGTACGCACGAGGTGACGAGAGTCCGTGTGTAGCTACTATTATGCTAAAGTTCGGTAGTCTAGTACCCAAAAGCATGCTTACTTGTTATACTTGAAACTTTATTGTCAAATTAACTTGTTTAGATCATATCAAACTTAGTATGTAAATTCTAAAAGATTGAACACTATTTTCTTGTCCGTTAAAGGGAAGTTGACATTTCTTGAGTAATTGTTTTCTTGATAAATTCTTTATTTTCCTGCTTGATGTACTTAATTGTATTGACCGCGTCGCATGGATGATTCGCGAACGGGGTAATAGATGCATCTATGGTTCACGCCGTTCGATCCTCCGGCAGTGCACATTTTATTATTATGTTGGATCAGACCGTACGTCCGCGGTATTATCTGTGCATGCTATTTGCTTGGCACTCCTGTGATTTGAACTGTTTTAAATGCCTTGGAACATAAACTATCAACTGAAATGATAGAAATTGAAGTATATTTATATTTATGGAGAAGCTTGTAAATTCCTGTTATTTTCTGCTATTTAGCCTTGATGTCCACGCTTAGCCCCATACTTAATTATATTGTTTGGCCCTAGTAAGTGTCAAGTGGATCCATCGTCACTACTTCTTCAAGGTTAGACTAGATACTTACTGGGTACATATTGTTTATGTACTCACACTACGCTTCTATACTTAATTGTACAGGATCTGAGGGAGGTGCATCTAGCTACCCGTCCGGTGCACGATCTTGATACTTGGTCGAGATTCCACTGTGAGTTGCTCCCTTCTGATGCCGTTCAACAACTTATTGGGGTCTCCTTTTTGTTATATGTTGTCTTATTCCGTTCCAGAAAGTAGAGTAGTTTTATTCTTTTTTGTATATACTATTAGGTGCCCATGTACTTGTGACACTAGTTCCTGACTTACGTTCCTGACGGGGGAGGAGCCACTCCCCCCATTTCTAGAGGCTGAGGCGGAGGCCGGGGGAGGGCACCGGCCCGTGGTAGGGGACGAGGGCGTCCCAGAGCTGCCCCAGTTGCACCACCAGCGGATCCAGCAGAGGATCCTATCATTGAGAAGCAGGGCGAGGTGCCCGTAGTAGAGCCTGCCCCGGTGGATTTTATGACAGCGCTGGGCTTTCAGGAGATCATAGGTCGTATGATGCGGTTCATGGATACCATGACTCAGGCTGGTTTATTTCCAGCAGACCCAGCCACATCTCAGGCGGGAGGGCGAGTACAGATCCCTACTGCCTAGGCCCCAGGACATGCAGTTGCGTTATATCAGACTCCGGGTACACTACCTGCGGGTGGGCCCCAACTTGTTGCAGTTGTAGCACCTTAGCCCAGACCAGCTGCGGACGGTGATCCGCAGAAGTTATTAGACAAATGGACTAGACTACACGCTCATGTCTTAGGGGGTGAGCGTCATGAGGATGCTCAGGATTTCATTGATGGGTGCAGGGACAGACTGCACAACATGAGGATACTGGAGTCTCATGGGGTTGACTTCACTACCTTCCAGCTGGAGGTTAGGGCCCATAGGTGGTGGTAGTCTTATGTTCTTTGCAGACCGGCGGGTTCTCTCTCTATCACTTGGGAGCAGTTTACAAAGCTTTTCCTAGATAGGTATATTCCACCCTCCGAGAGGGAAGAGCTGCGGTACCAGTTTGATCAGCTTGAGCAGGGTCACATGTTAGTGACCGACTACGAGGTGAGGTTTTCTGAGTTGTCTCGTCATGCACTCATGATACTTCCTACCGACGCAAAAAGAGTGCAGAGATATGTTGCATGGTTTCACTATGGTATTAGGGACAACATGGCCCGAGAGGTTGAGGTGGGGACTCCTTATCAGCTAGTAGTGGAGATTGCTCGGAGGATTGAGGGCTACCGTCTGAGGAGTAGGAAGAAGGGGCAGCAGGACAAGATGACTTGGTTTTCTTGAGAGTTTAGAGGTGTCCGTCTAGGAGAAGAGTTCAGTTTGGGAGGGCCAGCCCAGCAGGCCCCCATATCCAGCACCACCACTACCTCATCGAGGTTCTCCGGCGAGGCCTTATTTCAGTGCGATGCTGGAGAGTTCTTATTGCCCACCAGATCTTCAGGGTTCCTCCGACGGGTATTTTGGTCATCAGGGTTCTTCCAGTGCTTATTTCAATGCCATGACAGAGAGTTCAAATTGTCCCCCAACCATTCAGGGTTCCTCTAGTGGATATTCCAACCATCAAGGCCAGTCTTCAGGGCAGCAGTCTATGGTGCCGAGAGGTTGTTATGAGTGTGGGGATCCAGGACACATGAAGAGGACTTTCCCCAGGCTTCAGGGCAAGGCAGTGCAGGAGAGCCATCAACCTATAATTGTAGCATCGGCGGTCCGACCACCTAGAGGCAGAGGAAAGGTCGGTAGGGGTCGTCCTAGAGGTGGAGGCCAGGCAGGGGGAGTTCAGCCAGTTATTGTTCCATTAGGTGGAGGCCAACCAACCGGCGCCCCAGCCAGATTCTATGCTTTTCCGGCCAGACCAGATGCATTAGCCTCAGATGTCATTATCACAGGTATTATCTCCGTCTGCGGTAGGGAGGCTTCAGTATTATTTGATCCAGGATCTACCTATTAATATGTATCATCTCGGTTTGCTCATTTCCTGGATATTACTCGTGAGTTTTTGGGTACTCCTGTTTATGTGTCCACTCTGTGGGAGATTCTGTAGTTGTGGATCGGATATATCGGTCATGTGTGGTCACATTCTATGGGTTCGAGACTAGAGCAAACCTCTTGTTACTTGATATGACTGACTTTGAGGTCATCCTGGGCATGGACTGGTTATCTCCTTATCACACCATTCTCGATTTCCATGCAAAGATTGTTTCTTTAGCCATGCCCGAGTTTCCGAGATTGGAGTGGAGAGGTTTCTCAGTTAGTGCATCTAGTCGGGTTATTTCTTTTTTGAAGGCTCGACCTATGGTCGAGAAGGGTTGTTTGGATTATCTCGCTTATGTGCGGGACACCACCGCAGAGTCTCCGACAATTGATTCAGTACCGGTGGTTCGGGAGTTCGTCGGTGTGTTCCCTTATGACCTTCCAGGCATGCCACCAGATCGTGATATTGATTTTTGTATTGACTTAGCTCGAGGCACCCATCCTATATCTATTCCACCATACCGTATGGCTCCGAAAGAATTGAAAGAACAGCTTGAGTAGTTGCTAGCTAAGGGGTTTATCAGACCGATGTATCACCTTGGGGGTGCTCCAGTATTATTTGTTAGGAAGAAAGATGGGAATATGCGGATGTGTATTGACTACCGCCAGTTGAACAAAGTTACCATCAAGAACAAGTACCCGTTGTCGCGTATCGATGATTTGTTTGACCAGTTGCAGGGTGCTAGGGTGTTTTCTAAGATTGACTTGAGATTGGGGTACCATCAGCTGAGGATTCGGGACTCAGATGTTCCGAAGACTGCCTTCCATACTAGATATAGTCATCGTGAGTTTCTTGTGATGTCTTTTTTCTTGACTAATGCTCCAGCGGCGTTTATGGATTTGATGAATAGGGTGTTCAGGCCTTATATTGATTCTTTTGTTATTGTCTTCATTGATGACATCTTGATCTACCCACGTAGCCTGGGGGAGCACGAGCAGCATTTGAGAGTAGTGCTCCAGACCTTGCGGGAACAGAAGTTGTATGCTAAATTCTCCAAGTGTGAGCTTTGGTTTGATTATGTGGCATTCTTGGGACATGTGGCATCTGGAGAGGGTATCAAGGTGGATTCCAAGAAGATCGAGGCGGTTCAGAGTTGGCCTCGTCCTACCTCAGCGACCTAGATCAGGAGTTTCTTGGGATTGACAGGTTATTATCGCCATTTGTGGAGGGATTTTCATCCATTGCAGCCCCTCTAACTAGATTGACCCATAAGGGTGCCCCATTTTGATGGTCCGACGAGTGTGAGGCGAGCTTTCGGAAGCTCAAGACAGCCTTGACCACAACACCAGTTCTAGTGTTGCCTTCCTGTTCGGGGATGTATACAGTTTATTGCGATGCTTCATGCATCGGCTTGGGATGTGTATTGATGCAGGAGGGACGAGTTATTGTATATGCTTCACGCCAGCTGAAGATTCATGAGAAGAATTACTCCGTGCATGATTTGGAGTTGGCATCGATTTTTCATGCTCTTAAGATTTGGAAACATTACTTGTATGGAGTGTCTTGTGAGGTTTATACTGACCACCGCAGTTTGCAGCACTTGTTCAAGCAGAGGGATCTTAATTTGAGGCAGCGTAGGTGGCTTGAGTTACTGAAGGACTATGAAATCACTATTCTTTATCATCCGGGAAAGGCGAATGTGGTTGTAGATGCCTTAAGAAGGAAGACATAGAGTATGGGTAGCATGGCATTCATTTCAGCGGAGGAGAGGCCACTAGCTTTGGACATTCAGTCTTTGGCTAACAGTCTTGTGAAGCTAGACATTTCATAGCCTAGCCGAGTTCTTGCATGCGTTGTTGCTCAATCTTCATTATTGGGACAAATCAAGGCTCGACAGTTAGATGATCCGCATTTAGCAGTTCTCAGGGAGATGGTACTACAAGGTGGTGCCAAGGAGGTTTCTATTTGCGAGGATGGTGTTCTGCTACTTCAGGGTCGACTATGTGTTCCTAATGTTGATGGCATGAGGGAGAGGATTTGAGAGGAGGCACACAGTTCACGGTATTCTGTATCCAGGTGCTACGAAGATGTATCGTGACCTACGACAACATTATTAGTGGCGGCGGATGAAGAAAGACATAGTGGAGTATGTGGCTATATGCCTAAATTGCCAACATGTTAAGTATGCGCACTAGAGGCCAGGAGGCCTACTCTAGCATATGCCTATACCTGAGTGGAAATGGGATCGCATCACTATGGACTTCGTAGTTGGGTTGCCACGGACCTTGCGGAAGTTCGATGCAGTATGGGTTATTGTTGACAGGTTGACCAAGTCAGCACACTTCATTCCAGTAGCCACTACTTACAATTCAGAGAGGTTCGTCCAAATCTACATTCGGGAGATAGTTTAGTTGCAAGGTGTGCCTATGTCCATCATATCAGATAGAGGTCCTCAGTTCACTTCGCATTTCTGGAGGGAAGTACAGAGTGAGTTGGGCACCCGTGTAGAGCTCAACACAACATTCCACCCACAGACCGACGGGCAGTCGGAGTGGACAGTTCAGATATTGGAGGAAATGCTCAAGGCATGTGTGATTGACTTTGGAGGGCAGTGGGATCAGTTCTTGCCCTTGGCCGAGTTTGTTTACAACAACAACTATCAGTCCAACATTGAGATGGCTACATTTGAGGCCTTATATGGTCGGCGATGTCGTTCTCCCATCGGGTAGTTTGAGCCTGGCGAGGCTAAGCTATACGACACTGATTTGGTAAAGGATTCCTTGGAAAAGGTAAAGTTGATTTAGGAGAGACTTCGCACGGCTCAGTCCATACAGAAGAGTTACGCGGATTAGAAGGCGTGTGATGTATCATTTATGGTCGGCTAGAAGGTTCTCTTGAAAGTCTCGCCGATGAAGGGCATTGTGAGGTTCGGGAAGAAGGTCAAGTTGAGCCCAAGGTTTATATATCCATTTGAGGTGTTGAGGCGAGTTAGGGAGGTTTCTTATGAGCTTGCTCTACCTCCCAGCTTATCAGGTGTTCATCCAGTTTTTCATGTATCTATGCTCTGGAGGTACTACGCCGATTTATCTCATGTGTTAGACTTCAGTAGCATTCAGCTAGATGAGAAGTTGGTCTACGAGGAGGAGCCAATTGCTATTATTGATAGGCAGGATCGCCAGTTGAGGTCTAAGAGGGTATCCGCCGTGAAGGTCCAGTGGTGGGGCCAGCCAGTCGATGAGGCGACTTGGGAACCGAGGAGGACATGCGGAGCAGATATCCACACTTTTTCAGCACTCCAGGTATGATTCTAGACCCGTCCGAGGACGAATGTTTGTTTAAGAGGTGGAGAATGTAACGATTCGATCGGTCATTTTGCTTTCTAGAACCTCGTGCCCCTAAATAAGGCTTCATGTACTTTCTTTTATTAATTTATGACTTGTGGGGATGGTAGGTTCGGGATTGGAAGAGTTTGGGTTGGAATTGGAACACTTGGTTCCTTAAGGTTGTCCTAAAAGGCCAAGTTTGACTCTGGTCAACATTTTGAGAAAACGACATCGGAATCAGGATTTGACTGTTCCAATAGGTTCGTATGATGATTTCGGACTTGGGCGTATGTTCGGAACGGGTTTTGGATGATCCAGGAGCATTTCTGCGCCAAATAGTGAGAATTTGGATTCTTGAGGTTTTTGAAGTTCTATAATTGTGGTTTGGCACATGTTTTGATGACATCGAGGTGAAAATGGAACTCCGAGATCGCGAATAGTTCAGTAATGTCATTTGAGACTTGCACGCAAAATTTAATATTATTCCGAGCAGTATAAGTATGTTTTGGCGTGTTGGAAGTAGATTTAAGAACTTAAAGTTCATAAGTTTGATTCAATTGGTTTTATGGTGTAATTCTTGGTATTAATGTTGTTTCGGGCGTTCCCAAGGTATGAGCGAGTCCGTTTTATGATTTAGGACTTGTTGGTATGTTTGGACAAGGCCTCAGGGCCCCCCGTGCCATTCGGACATCGCGCGAGGCGAGTCCAAGCTCAAAATGAGCTGCTGGTGCACCGGTTCTGGTGCGACCGCACCTGCAGTGGCCAGCCGCAGGTGCGAGACCACAGAAGTGGTCGATCCTTCGCAGGTGCGGCCCAAGGGGGAGGAGCCCAGGAACCGTAGGTGCGGATTCTCTTCCGCAGAAGCGGCCCTCAGACCGCAGATGCGGCCCCAGCCAGCCCGGTCAGATTCTGTAGATGCAGTCCCCTAACCGGAGGTGTGGAAATCGCTGAAGGCAGTGCCTTCATTTAATACGAGAAATGTGTCATTTTTGAGCGATTTGGGAGCTTCCAAAGAAGGGATTTCAGCCTAGCAATTTGAGGTAAGTTATTTCTACATAATGTGAGTATAATACATAGTTTAGTGGTAGATTACACCATGAAAATTAGTGAAAATTGTGGGTTTAGAGTAAAACCTAGGGGTTTAATAAAAATTAGATTTAACCAAGAAATTAGTTATGGAATCTAGTAAAAATTATATTTTAGTGATCCTTAAGGTTATGGGTAACAACTTCCCTTAATAATTTCCGAAATCCGAGCATGTGGACTCGGGGGTGAATTTTAGGAATCTTGCAAACTTGTTTGGGTTATCATTTAAATGGGGGGATTATTAACTTTTGAGCATAGTTTGATTGGTCTATGTAATGTTTGGCTAGTTTTGAATATGGGGCTACGTACGCAAGAGGTGACGAGAGTCCGTGCGTAGCTACTATTATGCTTAAGTTCGGGTAGTCTAGAACCCACAAGCATACTTACTTGTTATACTTGAAACTTTATTGTCAAATTAACTTGATTAGATCATATCAAACTTAGTATGTAAATTCTAAAAGATTGAACACTATTTTCTTGTCTGTTAAAGGGAAGTTGACATTTCTTGAGTAATTGTTTTCTTGATAAATTCTTGATTTTCCTGCTTGATGTGCTTAATTTTTTTGACCGCATCGCATGGATGATTCGTGAGCGGGGTAATAGATGCAACTATGGTTCACGCCGTTCGACCTTCCGGCAATGCACATTTTATTATTATATTGGATCGGGGCGTACGCCCACGACATTATATGCGCATGCTATTTGCTTGGCACTCATGTGATTTGAACTGTTTTGAATGCCTTGGAACATAAACTGTCAAGTGAAATGATAGAACTTGAAGTATATTTATATTTATATTTATGGAGAAGCTTGTAAATTCCTGTTATTTTCTGCTATTTAGCCTTGATGTCCATGCTTAGCCCCATAATTAATTATATTGTTTGGCACTAGTAAGTGTTAAGTCGACCCCTCGTCACTACTTCTTCGAGGTTAGACTGGATACTTACTGGGTACATATTGTTTATGTACTCATACTACGCTTCTGTACTTAATTGTACTGGATCTGAGGCAGATGCATCTAGCTACCCGTCGGGTGCACGATCTTGATACTTGGCCGAGATTCCACGGTGAGCTGCTCCCTTCTGATGTCGTTCAACAGCTTATTGGAGTCTCCTTTTTGTTATATGTTGTCTTATTCCGTTCCAGACAGTAGAGTAGTTTTATTCTTTTTTGTATATTCTACTAGGTTCCCATGTACTTGTGACACTAGTTCCTGACATACACATTAGTAGGCTATTCTTTTGGGATGTTATTATTCAAATTGGCTTCTTTTGGCCGTTATAATCTAGCTTGCCTTAAGCACTTGCTATTAGCGAATGCTTATTAATTTAAATTTCTTAAATGTTGAAAAAGTTTTGGTAAAATAAATGGGACTCACTAGATGATTAGTGTTGGCTTGCCTAACATCTGTGTTGGGCGCCATCGCGACCGTAAATAGAAATTTGGGCCGTGACAGATAGAGAACCAGCAATCTAATAATCATAAGATTTTTTTACCTTTTACATAGTTGTACTTAAGGTAAGACTCCCCTACTATATAAAGGGGGTCTGATAATTCATGACACACAATGTCACACTCATTCCAAAGCAATGTATTTTTATTTACTATGTATTAGCTCTTTCTCCTGTTCATCAGTGCTATCCACAGCGAGCTCGGATCGAGTGTGAATATTTCATTAAGGCTGGAACTATCCTCCTCAGTGGTTGGAATCCATTTTATCTTCGTCTTGTTCAATTTGACTTAATTTACCGCTTTGTATCAAATTAATCTGTTTATCCTTAAATATACTTAAAATTTAATTGTTATCCGATTTTGAGGGTAAACAATTTTAATGATGCAAGCTAACGAATTACTTTTAATGTACAGAAATATTCCTTAAGAAAACGAAAAGAGGCACAGAAGAATCAATGCGAAAAAGGAAGGAATAGCGAAAAATCAAAGGCAAAATCAACCAAGGATTTGGCATAAGATCAAGGAGGATATTATAAGAAGGACCTCATTGTAATGAAATCAAGGGCACAAAATTATGCACGGAAGATTCTTCCATGTAAGGACGTCAATCGAACAAGAAATCAATGGATTTGATTTGATATTTCTAATAATGAGAATATCCACTCAACAAAAGAAAAAGTAAATCAAGACCGCAAGCCAAGGAAAATCAACAGAAAAAATATTCTATACTTGGAAAGAATTAATCTACGATTCCTTTCTGAGATCAACTCACTTGGGTGTGTAATCTCTCATGATTTACAAGACATGAAGGCCTCACGAAGTATAAATACCCACTGTACCAGCTTTGAGGAGACATACTTTGAACGAATCACTATCGCTCTTTTTGTTTTGCTCCAAACAAGCATTGTAGTTCACTCTAGATCTACTGTATAATTAGTGAGAGAAGAAAGAGAGAAAAACATTGATGAGGCATTGTATCAAGAAGCGAGAAGTGACATATATAGTAACTAATCTGTTGTTGTAAAGCTACATCAACTCTCTTGTATCGAGAAACTTCAAAAACTGAAAGAGACCACCCTTGCAACTCAAGGGGACTGGACGTTGGATTCACATTGAATCCGAACCAGTATAAAAATCCCGATGTATTTAATTCCTGCATTTTAATTTGGTTTTACTTATATTATGTTCTTACTTTCAGTCGACTAATTAGTAAACTACTTTGCTGAACTTTAGTAGTTGAGTAGCTGAAGCTTTATTCTGTATTTGCTGAACTTCAGCATGTTTAGGTGAAACTTTGTTCTGTTTGTGAAGAACTTCAGCATTATAGGGCTGAAGTTTGTTTTGTATTTGCTGAACTTCAGCATTATACGAGCTGAAGTTTTTGTTTATATTTGCTGAACTTCAGCATTCTTAGAGGAAATTCTAAACAACAATGAATTTAATAGATCATGATTACCAACAATTGATGATGTTCATTTCAAGAATTAAAGAACAAAAAAAATTTCGACGTGAGAACAAGTTACTATAGATAAATTAGAATAAAAAACCAATGCGTCTGTAAAGCTAAAATATCTAAGAGGTAGACCAAACTGAACATAATGGGACAAGCCGATATATATATATATATATATATATATATATATATATATATATATATATATATATATATATATATATATATATGAATCATCAGACTAGAACGCATATCAATATCTCAAGCTTTAGCATTCAGAAAACGAAGAAGGAGAAGGAGGAGGAGAAAGAGGCCTGAAGTTGTTTAAACAGTGAGTACAAGTTAAAACTTTTTAAAAGTGAGTATAAATTAAATGGGGACGACCAAATAGGACGGCCGCTCATATTTTTACTCCTTTGTGTCAAGTACTCTCCAGTTCAGTTGCACTCAAAGTCACTTGTGTACTTGGATTCTGTTGCAAAATGACAATATTGTCAAAATCATTTCACACATACTTGAACAGGTCTATATTTTATATATTGGCTCACTTTTCTTATATATAATATTCGTCGAGATTAATTATCTTGAGGGAAGTCAATTATCACAAAAGTACATAAATCGAAAAATATTTTCCACATAATAAAAGTAAAGTCATCAGAAAAGATTAAAAAAAAAACTATACTTTCGCTAGTAAAAGGATTGGCACTTTTCTATTAAGCCGTCATGGATATATGTACACGGTTAGGTGGACCTAATTATTTAAGGTTCAAAACGTGAATGCATAAAGAAGGATATCGGTACTTAGCTAGGAGACCTGTTATTGAGAAAGACCAGATGAGCCTATATCATGCTATGCTATATATATATATATATATATATATATATATTTATTATAATTGCAATTCTAATAATAGTTTTTAATTATTATTGTTCCAATAATTAGAGCCGGCAGGCGGCAGATGATTGAATCCATACTTCCTTTCTCCCTCCAATCTTCTTTTAAAAACTCAGAAAATTGCACATCCAAAGATACGGGATATGATCAAGATTTTGTTCTTCTCCTGAATTCTAATATATTCAGAAGTTTGTTAGAATTTTATTTTCTTAAAGAAAATAGTCAAAAGAAAAGCAAAAACTCAAATTGCAACACAAAAGAGTGCTTATTTCTAAAGAAACGTTCCAAATTTCCGATCAAAAAGCTTGTGCCACGGGTATATATAGACGACAAATTAAATGCAAAAGTTTCCTAGTAAAAAGCATGTTTTTATGAAGTCAATTTTCTTAAGAGGTATATTATCTAAATTCAGTGAATGGAATACATAATAACCGACATAATCGTCACTGAATAATTATTGTTTCGTAAGTGTGTGATTAGTGGGAAACATCAAAGTAATTATCTCATAAAAGATTCCTCGTATGTGTTGACAACACACGAGAGATGCACTAATCACGGGAACACAACAAAAACCGTCAGCATCACCCTACAAAGTAGTTGTAACATTATTTCTTTTACGACTAATATGGTGATTAGCAATAGGCTACGGGTAGGCTCAATGGTAAAGCCACTCAAGCAACTACTTGAGGCCCCACATTCGGGGGTCAAATTTTTTTGATATTAATAAACAAGTGTATTTGTATTTGATGAATTTTAAAAAAAATACTTAATATATAAAAAAAAGTATATTATTCATAAATAAGGAAACTATGGGACCGATAGAGATAATTGGAATAGGATTAGTAACTTACGTGTGAATATATTTCGCGTCTCCTTTATATATTATCATTATTATCACAAGGCTCACATTACTTTTATTACTATTATTATCACAGGGCTCACGTTACTTTTATTACTTTCTCTTTAAACTGGTTTTTACTTAATCTTTTATATTCCTTTTAGAAACAACAAAAGTAATATCAAGTTATCTATGACTATTTGTTAAATCAAATTCAATTGTTCTATACTTTTCTTATTACTTTGCATCTAAAATTTATTATTTTATGATATCTTTTGTTTGTAAGTATATGTATTATCTTTTTTAATTTATTAAAATTTTAATATGTCAACAAGAAAATATGAATCCGCATATTGAAAATGCCAAAAAAAGAGAGAAGAGTTGAAATTTTAATACAATCCCCAAAAATAGGAAAAATTTATGGTAGATAAACAATCACTAATATAATTGAGCTAGAAGATAATGGAATCCAAGAAGAAGAAGAAGAAGTTGGGGAGAGTTTAACATAGATCTTTTAGAAAATCAGAAAATCCTAAAAAGTAGAAATATATATATATATATAATCCTAGTTAAGAAATTGATTATAAATAAATCATTAAAAAAGTTAGAATCTCAAAAAGCTAGAAAAATAAACATCAAAATAAAATTTTATTAAATGAGTTTCTAAATATAAAAAGACTTAGGGCCCCTCGTTGAAGTTTGTCTTTAGGCCCCGAATACCGTTGAGACGCACCTGGCAATAGGACCTCTCTTGTCAAGAATTGATTAGACAGGCATGCAGGGTTAAAGTGGTTCAAATAAGAGAAAAGAAAAATACTCTATATATCCTAAAAAAACATTTCAGGGGTATATAGGAAGGTTAACGCGATAAATTATTCAGTAATTAGGGTTATTCATGGATCTTTGTTCGGTTTTTATCAAAACATTTCCGGTGTTTCTAGTTTTTAATCACATATTCAATCTCTGTTTGTTACAGTGACGGACACAGGATTTTGTGCAAGCGGGTTTGATGTTTAGCTTAAAGTGTATATATTTTTATGTATATCACATCATATTTTACTTTTGTTTTGTGAGTTTTAGATGTTAAATGTGATGATTTATATTAATTTGAAGTGTTTTTATGTGTAGGAATGATTCCAGAGCAGTTGGGGGCGAAACGCGCGAAATTAGAGCCAAAACAGACGAAACTGGGAAAATTGCGAAATTGGGTGCCACAGGCAGCGCCTGGCACCACATGTGGCGCTGTGGGCATATTGCATTTTCAAGGTAGCGCCCTGGTGGGCGCCTGGCGCCGGAGACGTGAATTTTGCCTATTTTGCCCGGGACACGGTTTATTTGGCCCTAGACCTACCCAACACGTATAAAAGCAAGACTAAGCTTATTTTTGAGGGAGTTGGACGCCACTTTGGAGGAAAAACATACACTGGATCATTAGGAAGTGGAGAATTCTCAGTTTTCTTCATCTTTTCTAGTATTTACAATTGATTCAACACTTATGCAATTGTTTGATTATACCATGAGTGGCTAAACACCCATTGTTCTGGGGTTGTGATTAGCCATGAATATTGTTGTTCGAAAGCTTAACCTTGATTTTAATTCACTCAATATATGGTTGTTTCTTCAATTTTGTGTTTAATTGCTTAATTTTCTGGCCATCAGTTAGGTTCTATATACTATCTATGCTATGCTTGGGAAAGCCGTGTATAGATTAGAGAAGAATGGAAGAGAGCGCGATCTTAACCCCTCAAGTATTTTGTGAAGTCTATGGAGAGGGTCACATGAGAAATCTATGCCCAGCAAATCCAGAGTCTGTATATTTTGTGGGTAATACAAATCGAGGCCAAACAAATCAGTATGGGGGCACTTACAATCCCAACTGGAGAAACCATCCAAACTTCTCTTGGGGTGGAAATCAAGGCGCTCATAATCGATACAGGCCTCAAGCACCTTAACAACAATACATACCACCTCAGGCTGAACAACCAGCTAGCCTTGAAGAGATTATGAAGAGAATGATGGCCGACCAACTAGTTTTAATCAGAAATTAATGGTTGATCAGCAGGCCCAAGCAGCAACAATGAGAAATTTGGAACGCCAAATCGGACAACTTACCAGTGCCCAAAATACCATATCATTAGGGGCTCTTCCTAGTGATACTGAGCCTAATACTAAGGCTCAAGTCAATGCAATTACCTTGAGAAATGGAAGAGTACTAGAAGAAGTTCCAAAGAAAAATAAGAATACAGCTCATCTTGAAGGAGAATTAGTTCCAAAGCCAATTGAGGGGAATGAGAAAGATGATAAAGGACCCAAGCCATTAATTGAAACAAGGCCACCACCTCCGTTTCCACAAAGATTGCAGAAGCAAAAAGATGATGTTGCCCGGGACACGGTTTATTCGGCTCTAGACCTAACTAACACGTATAAAAGCAAGACTAAGCTTATTTTTTAGGGAGTTGGACGCCACTTTGGAGGAAAAACATACACGGGAGCATTAGGAAGCGGAGAATTCTCAGTTTTCTTCATCTTTTCTACTATTTACAATTGATTCAACACTTATGCAATTGTTTGATTATACCATGAGTGGCTAAACACTCATTGTTCTGGGGTTTTGATTAGCCATGAATATTGTTGTTTGAAATTTGCTTAACCTTGATTTTAATTTACTCAATATATGATTGTTTCTTCAATTCTGTGTTTAATTGATTAATTTTTTGGCCAACAGTTAGGTTCTATATACTATCTACGCTATGCTTGGGAAAGCCGTGTATAGATTAGAGAAGAATTGAAGAGAGCGCGATCTTAACCCTTCAGGGTAGCAAATTTGTGGTTAGGATAGGAATATACCTAGTCACCGTGCTTAATTATATATCATAATCTTAATGCGTTCTGATAGATTAATTTTATAGGAATATAAGCGTTAATCTATTGAGAATAGACGATTAGTGCTTCGGGAGAAGGCTATGAGAGCAATTATCCACAAATTAGCAACCATGAGTGAATTATATGAAAGGGAGAGTTAATTAGAACACAATACGAATGGTGAATCGATCACAACTATGGAATATTCGTCTCTATTGAATACACAACAATCAACTCGTTACTTGATAATTAATTATTTCTTAGAATCGTAGTATACTATAGTTACGTTCCTGGATTTTTATTTTGGCTTTATTGAATAACAATTTTAGTGATTTAGTGAGTAGTTTATACAAGTCTCTGTGGGTTCGACACTCAACTTGTCATTCTAATACTTGTACGACCACGTATACTTGCGTGTGCGTTTGGGAGCAAGATGGTTCAATCTTAGAAGTATATAACTTTAGTTGTAAAATAGTAATTTTCAAATGGGTTCAAATAAATATTTATACAAAATTACACAACTTTAATCCTAATTTATATATATACACAATATTATTTTTTGATGAAGCGGGTTCAGTTGAAACCGCTAGCCACCACTTGGGTCCGCCACTGCTTTGCTAAAGTTATGAATAAAATTTTTTATGAATCAATTATATTTAGTAAAATCAAGAAAATTAACAAACATATAATCTATTAAATTATTCTTGTGGGAGAATTTGTTTCGTAACACATTTGTAAATGGTAATCTAACAATGATTTTCAATCTTTAGGTTTTTCAAGCTTAAAATTTTAATAATAGAAAATAGATCAACATAAAACCTAGATAATGATATGTTCTTTCATTTAGTTTTTCAAATTACCATAAAACACTATCTCATATCGAAAGATATAAGAGCTTAATAGAGCTAGACTTGTGAATATGAAAGAATAAAGAGATTAAAATATTTCAATAATATGCGGTAAGAAGTGATCATATATCTACGAATCAAGCATTATTTAAAGTAAATAAAATGGATGTACTATAATAATTCTATTAAATATTAAATCTCGTGGAAGGTCACAAATATATATAGACATATTTTTAAATAAAATTTTAGACAAAATCTTAAGAACATATGTATAAACAATTATATATTGGTTTGGTTCGATCTTTTCTCGATCAATACCAAATTAAATCAAACCAAATATATTTTTAATTGATTGACTCAATTTTTTTTCTGAGCCGAGGGTCTCCCGAAAATAGCCTCTCTACCCCCTATGGGGTAGGGATAAGGTTTGTGTACCCTCCCCAGATCCCAGTGGTAAAATTTTACTGGGTTATTATTATTGTTGTTGTTGTTGATTGACTTAATTTTTCAATTTGTTTTGAACTCCCCCATTTGCTCGGTGTAAATTTAAATCATTTCTTAGTGTTTTCTTTAACTGTTTTAATTAAATTTTGTTGGCCCATGTTATTGAATGGGTTTTGAAGATTGACAAGTTGAACCAGGTCCATCAGAGCACACACATCTGAACGGAATAGTTTGCACACGAATTGTTCATGCATAGGAAACATCAGTGATTGCTGAGTATCAAAGAGCTAAAAGGATGTCTACTAATACGAAAAGGTTGCAAACTGATAAAGAAGATTGAAGTTGATTTCAGCAAGGCCAGAAATAGAGAAGGAAGTTGAGTCAGAGTCGAACTCATATACCCAGGTAGAATTGGATCAGAACTGAACCATGTACTCAACAACTGACTCTATAAATACTCAGTGTATTACTGCTGAAAGAAGTGACGCACAAAGACAAAAGTGAATCAAGTTCTGAAAAGCAAAAGTTCTCAGGATATTTTGCAAGCAAAAGTATTGTGCGAAGGCTACAGTTCAACTAGAAGAAACAGTTTCATTGTTGATGTATTGAGTCTAGTTGATTGTAGTAGGCGTTTTAATATTGTATCTTTTCAGCTTTC
>ML252326.1:51672-103141 GCA_005239495.1 Nicotiana undulata
ATTGTTCAAGTTAGAGTTAGCTTGAAATCTGTAGAAATTAGCTAGAGGCTAGTTGATACAAAGAGGATTAGAGTTAGTCCTAGGATTACAAAAGAGTTTATTTTGTAAGTCCGTTTGGCTCAGAATTTTTAGTGAAGTGTTTGAGCAAATCCTACTGAGGAGTAGGTCGTGGTTTTTTCACCTTTTGAGCTAGGTGTTTTCCACATAAAAATATCTGTGTCTTTAATTTACTACTTTAATTATTCCGCAACAGTAGAAAGTAGTACACAAAGAAGAACTAGGTTCTTCTTATTAGACATCACTCGAAAATATGGTACTGCACAATTGACGTATATTATTGTGTAGTATTGAAGTCTAAAACATCAAATTTACATACTTAGTGAAGTACTATTTCATATTAGAAAATTATAAAAGCAATTAAAATGTTGAAAAATTATATTAAAAGAACCATTTATCCCCCAGATAGAGCCGTCAAAATAGGATTGGCCCGTGAGGCCAGCCCAACTCAGCCAGCTACTTGGTAAGGTTGGGTTAGAATTTTTTGAGCCCATTTAAAACTGAGGCTTATAAGCCTAGCCCAAGTTAGTCCGCTGGTCCTTGAAGCTTGACCGAGGCCGGGCCTAGTCCTGCCCGTAGGCCAAAATTTAATTAACTATTAAACGTTTAATATTTAAAAAAGTAAAAACTAAAAAACTATTAACTATAATACCCATTCCCCAACCCTAGATTGCTCATTTACCCTTCCATATCAACTAGAATTTAGATTTTTGACATACATGTAATATGACAAAATTAGTTTTTCTTTTGCTTAATTAATAACGAAATCAAAAAGTTTTAGGTGGCCAATAATAATCTTTTTTCAAAAGAAAAATTACTTTAAGTGGCCAATGATCATGATAGTTTATATGAGTCCACCAACTGTATAGAGACCTAGTCCTATATTAGTTCACACAGTGCTAACTACTGAAAAAGTATGTAAATAAGACACATAATTTTTACGTGGAAGAATCTCAACTCAAGGGGACAGAAACCACGACCTACACTGGTAGGATTTCAACTTCACTAACTTGTAACTACACTATTACAAGCCACTTTGTAATGACTCTTTTACAAAGACTTCAATCTCACTAACTTTTAATACATTTAGCACAAGTCACTTTATCACTCACTAGTTACAAAGACTTCAACCTATAACTAACTCTAGTGACAACACAAACTCAGAGGGTTTATGATTTTGAGTTTCCTAAAACAAAGCTTCTAAGAAAGCAATATAGGAGTTACGATGAAGAACAAAACACAAGATTACTACTCAACTAAGGACACACATAGACTCATAATGGAACTGGTCTGTAGTGGAGTTGTCTTCTTGTTCTTGACGCACTTGTGACTTCAATACTGGATCAGATCTTCAATGCTTGAGAGAATATCACTAAATGCTCAAGTGAGTATGTTGTTGTCTTACACTATGTTATTATACCTCAATGACATCCCAAGGATGATGTCCATTCTTAGTTGGTACAAGCCTCTTCCCAATGGGAAGTGACTGCTACACTGTTTCTGCACTGTAGCATGCACAATTGCAGGCAGTCTGTTTCTGCAGTTGCTTTCCAGCTGTAGAGATGACTTTCCAATTCTGTTAGGGAAACACCAAGGGATCAGGTTCCTAATTTAGTTCTTGTGAATCCAACGTCACACTGCCTAGATTATCTTAAGTCCATTGCTGAATAATTGTACCAGTCATGCATCAGGTCCTTTATCTGGTTCTAGAAAGAAAGTTTGTTAAATCATGAAAACATAAGATTATAAGACTTTAAGCCCATCAATCTCTCCCTTTTTGATGATGACAAGATTTTAAAATTGATGACTGTTTATAGAGCTTCACTTAACCAGATAAAGTACCAGTAACCTCATATGTTCCCCCTAACTCTATGCTTCCCCCTTTATTCACCTGCTTCAATTTTCAAGTTAACTCTTCCCCCTTTTGGCATCATTAAAAATACACAATCAGGAAAAAAATATAAAGAAGTCTAAAACAGCTAACTCATGCCCCATGTGTGCACATAATATGATAGAAAAGAGAAGTAAAAGGAAAACAAGCATGGTACTAGCAAAAGAAAAGTTGTTTCATTGATAATAATTTTTAAAACTCATAAGTCTTTGCTATGATAGCAAAGACTAATTTGTACTGATCCAACGGGAGAAACAATAGTGTGATCCAACATACCATCACAAATAAAAACAAAAATAAAACAACAGCCACAAAAATCAAAACACAAGATAACTGGTCATTAAGAGAATCCTAGGGGGCACTAGAAGAGGAAGGCTTGGAGGAAGAAGCAACAATGGTTTTGAGAACAAGGTCCATGCGGGCATTGGCAGATGTCTACTCCTCAAGCAGTTTCTCCCACAGGTTCTCCACCTTTTTCCGAAGCTCAACATTCTCCTTAGTCAAGCGAGCAACTTCTTCATTGGAAGGATTTACAGACCCAGGTGCTCCAACAACTTGACTTAGCTGAGTTTCCAGTATGGCATTCCGAGCCTTCAACCTTCTAATTTCTTCAGTAGCGACATTCTGAGCATTTATCAACCGAGAAATGGTCGAAGTGCTTCCCCAAACTTTTTATACACACTCACACTCTTCCAGAGTTGTTTTGGAGAAGGTTTGCTTGCGGGTTCCTACTTTTGGATTGGCCAAAGGTACCTTGTAAAATTGGAACACCCGAGTGAGGAGAAATCTGTACGGAAGCCCGTGATTTCCATCTTGAAAGTTCGCCACCTTTTGTATGTGTTCTATCATACTTGCTGGCAGATTTATGGGTGTGAACTCATCAAGAGCCTCCATCAAGACCAGATCAGACGTTGAGGCTATAGACCTCCTCTCAGCAGGGGGTAAAAAAACCTTATTGACTAATTCAAAGAGAAGCTGATACGCCGAATGTTGTGTATTCTTTTGCACCTGTTCCCCATGCTGGATATCCTTCTCTTTCACAATAGCTCTCCTAAAGTTATCTCCACAAGCACCCTTGACTGAGTTCATCCCTTCACACGAAACTTGAAGAACTTTCCCTAATGTTGAAGCGTCAAGCACAATGTCAATTCCAGTTACTAGCACGCAGATGTGGTCCCATTCAACAGTGAAGAGAGTTGCATAGAAGTTTTGCACCGCATCTTCATATACCTTAGGCACATCCTCCTTAAACAAATGACCCCATTGCTGGAATTCCACCATCTCCAGAACTTGCCTCATTCCTTCAATCTCCGAGATTTCTGGGTCAAACATACGACCCTATAAGACTTTCTGAGTTTCAATCTCTCCTGCCCAAGTCCACTATCACTTGGTATGGTCTTCATTGAACCAAGTCCTCCCACAGTTTCCCGCTTTTAATTTCTAGACATTTCAACAGACTTCCCTTTCCCACTCGCAACAACCTTAATATCACCTTCAGACAAATCTTCCTCAAACACAACCTTCTTAGATTTACCACCACTCTTCATAGATGTTCCACTTTGTTTTTCAACAGCTTCCTCGGAAGCTCCAACCACAGACTTTTGTACCTTTGTAGATCTTTTCACTAAGGAACTAGGTTCCTCTACTGCATCTTCATCAACCTCAACCACTGGAATGTTTTTGTCAGCCACAACTTCCCCCTATTTCATCAACCTCATAGTTGGTCGCTTGGAAGAAGACTCAGGAGTGACTGATGGCTTGCATATTTTAAAACAGGCACTAAGAACCATGTCATCTTCGTCATCTTCATCAAAAGGTACCTCAATAGGAGGAATGAACTCCAAGGGCTTAGTGTAGAAGATGGGCTCCTGGTTTGTTTCCTCTAAAGGAGGGTCAGGTTCTCCAATAGGTTTTCTAGGGCCTTGTCATGAACTGGAGACTCAAAAAGAACCATGGTTCCATCATCCCCTAAAAATTTAGTTTCTTCCCCCCGAGACTTAGGCAGAGGAGAGGGTCCTTCACTCGTAAGACTTTCAGCAGCGATAGCCATGATATTGTTCGTCGCTTCCTTTTCTGGTGACTCTATAGGAGTCACTGACTCCAGGATGGAGGAGTTTAAGTATTGATCAGGATCTTCCACAGAGACCTCTGACTCCTGAGGGGTAGCACTTTATAAATTTTCCTTGGTATGATCAGAAGGAAGAAGAGAAGTAGGGTTAACATTTGGGGAGTCGAAAGTTTCAACACTTGGAAGTGAAGCAGGGTTTGACGAAGGAGTAAGGGAGATAGTAGATGAAGAGGAAACGAGTGTGGGTACATTGGTATCAGGGGTAGTGGAGGATTGGGTTTCTGGTGGTGATGCTTAGGAAGGTGGAGATATGAGAGTGGCGTTGATGATATGAGAAAGAGAAGATTGTTCGTCGGCCATTGTGAGAGAAGTGGCAGAGGGTTCTAAAACGAATTACAGAGATTCAATGAGAGATAATGGTTCAGAACTCTGGGAGTGAGAGGGTTTTATGAAAAGAAGGCTCAATAATGAGCGGGGAGAGGAACGTGTTCTGAAGGATTATGAAACAGCGATAGGTTTGTGGAAATACGTAACGTGCAGTGGAGGTGAAAGGTTTTGAGAGACAAGACGTGATATACATGCTCTGAAAAGTTGGATGATGTGGCAGTTGAATTAATTTTGTTGTCTTTTAAGATAAGCATGAGAAAAACACATTTACTACTCACCTGTGGTACAAGAACCAGGTTCCTGACCTGTTTTTGTAAAAGGATTTTTGCAACTTTCTTTCACAGTTCAATGTTTTACCTTTAGCTTCTATAATCATCATGCGTGTCTACCTGCAACGGTATAGATGTGGGTTGGTCTTGGTCAGAAAACACTTTAGCTAATTTTACCCGAGTATGACTTTCATAGCTATATGAGGAGAACCAGGTTCTCAAGTAGGTTTAATTAACCCCAGTGCCATCCTATTTCTCTCAATGTGTTCCCTGCTTAGAGCTTTGGTGAAGATGTCTGCAATTTGATCTTCAGTGCAGCAAAATCTCATACAGATAAGTCCATTTCCACATTGTCTCTAAGAAAATGGTGTCTGTCATCAATGTGTTTGGTTCTCTTGTGTTGAATTGAATTATTTTCCATGTTGAGAGTACTAGTGTATTCACATAGAAGCGGTATACAATCAATGTATACTCCAAAGTCTTCCAATTGTTGCCTGATCCACAGTAGCTGAGCACAACACGTAGCTTTAGTAACATATTCCACTTCAACTATTGAGAGAGCTTGTTTCCTTATACCCCATGAGATTATACATGATCCAAGGAAATGAGCCATTATAGATGTGCTTTTCTTGTCTACCAGATAACCCACATAATCATCATCAACATAACCAATAAGGTTGAAATTGTCACCTGAAGGATAATATAGAACCATGTCTTGTGTTCCCTTAAGATATCTCAGAATTCTCTTAGCAGCCTTCAGATGAGATTCCTTAGGATTTGATTGAAACCTTGCACATAATCCCACACTGAATACAATGTCTGGCCTGCTGGCAGTAAGGTAGAGTAGTGATCCAATGATTCCCCGATACATTGTTTGATTTATAGGTGATCCAGAATCATCCATGTCCAACTTAGTAGCAGTAGCAATAGGGGTATCGATAACCTTCGATGCTTCCATATCAAACATCTTCAAAAGTTCTTTGATGTATTTCTGCTGACTGATACACGTTCCCTTTGTGGATTGCTTCACTTGAAGACCCAGGAAGAAGTTCAGTTCCCTCATCATACTCATTTCAAACTCACTTCCCATGAGTTTAGCAAATTCTTCACATAGTAAATCTGCCGTAGCCCCAAATATGATGCCATCCACATAAACTTGAACGATGAGCAGGTTCTTTCCGCGTTTCTTCAAAAACAATGTACTGCCAATATTTCCTCTTGTGAAACCATTTTCCAAGAGAAACTTGGATAGCCTCTCATACCAGGCTCGAGGGGCCTACTTCAATCCGTAGAGTGCCTTATATAATTTGAATACATATTCAGGATGTTCATGACATTCAAAGCCTGGAGGTTGCTTGACATAGAACTCTTCCTTAAGAAAACTATTCAAAAAGGCACTCTTCACATCCATTTGGAAAAAGGTGAATTCCATATGTGATGCAAAGGCAATGAGGATCTTAATAGCTTCCATGTGAGCAACTGGGGCAAACGTCTCATCATAATCGATCCCTTCCTCCTGATTGTATCCTTGGACTACAAGCCTTGATTTGTTCCATGTAGTATGTCCATGTTCATCCAGCTTATTCCGGAATACCCACCTGGTCCCTATGATGGTTCTGTCCGAGGGTCTAGGTACCAATTTCCATACCTTGTTTCTTTCAAATTGATGCAGCTCCTCTTGTATAGCCGTAATCCAATCTGCATCTTTCAAGGCTTCTTTGATATTTTTGGGTTCTATTTGGGATTGAAAGGCCGAGAAGGCTAGGGAATTTTTTGTTTTTGATCTTGTCTGGACTCCAGAATCAAGGGGGGTGATTATATTATCAAGTGGATGGGAGCTTTTGTGTTTCCAATTTGGGACTGGAGTCTGATTGGTAGAGGAACTGGGTAAATCAGATGGGTTTCCCTGCACTCCTCGTTCTGCTACCAGTGGAGTGCCTTGCACTGCATCTCCAACTCTTTCTTCAGCTTTAGTGGTAGTGATTGGGGTACCAAGTTCCTCTTGAGAAGTGAAAGATGATGTTACATTGTCTTCACTTGCCTCCTTCATCTGACTCATCATATCAGCTTTGTGTCACGACCTGAATTTCCCACCGTCGGGACCGTGATGGTGCCTAACATTGAACCCGCTAGTCAAGCCAACGTTACCGGTTATTTTACCTTGCTTCCTCATTTTTAACAGTTAACAGGTGATATACAAAATCAGCAGAATTAAAAGTGGGGAAGATCCAAAATCTAACGACTTAATCAAATACTGTTAAGAAATTCATAGTAACTACTCCTAGAATTGGTGTCACAATTTCACGGACTGTCTATGAATATTACAAATAGAGGTCTGAACAAAACAAAATACATATGTCTTAGAACTACATAAAAACATGAAAGAAATAGGATAGAAGGTGACGCCAAGGCCTGCGGACGCCTGCAGGACTATATCGGGTCTCCACTAGACTGAAGGCAACAACCTCGATCTAGGGTCTGAAGGGTCCAGTACCGGGATCTGCACAAAAGTGCAGAGTGTAGCATCAATAAAACCGACTCCATGTACTGAGTAAGTGTCGAGCCTAACCTCGGCGAAGTAGCGACGAGGCTAGGACACAACAACCATATAAACCTGTGCAGTTTAGTCATATACGAAAACAATAATAATAAAAAGAAATAGGCAGCTAAATTTAAAAGAATAAGGGGAACATGCTGAGGGGAGGAAATACCAAGTTATAACAATGACGAATAAACCAACAAAGTAAATATCAAATTTAAAACGATAAATATAACAACACAGAAACAATGCACGACATCACCCTTCGTGCTTTACTCTCGTTCTCACCATAAAATCAAAAGAATCGGCACGACATCACCCTTTGTGCTTTTACTCTCATCCTCAGCATAAATCAATAGAAACGGCACGGCATCACCCTTCGTGCTTTTAATTTCATAATATGGAACGACATCAACCTTCCTGCTTTTATGATCTCTCACAATATCATACACGGCATCATCCTTCGTGCTTTAACACTCTTTCTCACCCAAACAAAACAATGACAACAATCCGGCAAGGAAATCAAAAATATAAACAATAATAAAAACCATAACGTCCGGCAAGGGAGCCAACAATAGAATCAATATCATCCCGGCAAGGGAAAAAAACTATAACCAATCTCACTTAATTACCTAACTTCACGTAAAGATTTTCAACGTGAACCAATACTCAACAATGATCAATACCAAAGAAATATCACCAACATTGATAATTGTCAAGTGAAACTAAAGTAATGCTTAATGAAAGATTCACATAATTCACAATATTCGACTCACGGGAATACTTGAAACCAACGTATAGATACTCGTCACCACACCTATATGTTGAACATGACACTAACACGCATCAAATATGACACAATACCTATTCCCTCAAGCTAAGGTTAAGCCAAACACTTACCTCGGATTCCACGGCCAAACTCAAGCCTCAATTACCGCTCTCCCTTTAGAACTCACCTCCAATTCACTTGTATCTAGACATAATTAACTTAACAATATCAATAAATGCTAAATAATTCAACCCCAATGCTTAATTATAGATTTTCTATCATGCTTCCCAAAAAGTTAAAAATTGACCCGGGGCCCGCTTGGTCAAAATACGAGGTTCAGACCTAAACCCGATTACCCATCCACCCACGATCCTGAATATGCAATTAGTTTCAGAATTTGACCCCAAAACGAGGTCTAAATTCCAATTATGCAAAAAGCCCTAACTCTACCGAAATCCCCCAATTCCTACCATGAAAACCCTAGGAATTTTGTTGTAATTTGATGAAAAACAATGGAGAGTTGAAAGAAAATAGTTAATGGACACTTACCTATGATTTTGGGTAGAAAAGATCTTGAGAAATCGTCCTAAGTCTTCTATTTTTGTGAAATTTTGAAAAGAAAACGGCTGGGGTTCTATTTTATAAACTTCACTGCCCGACTCTCGCACCTGCGATGCTTGGGCAAGCGTAGGTGCGGAAAATTGGTTGCTCCTGCGGAATTGGGCAAGGCCATTGAGGGCCGCACCTGCGGAGGTATTTCCGCTTCTGCAGAAGCTTGTCCGCATTTGCGAAAAGAGGGAAGTTGGGCTGGGCAGCACCTTTGGCTAAACAATGCGCACCTGCGAGCTCGCACCTGCGGGCACACCAGAACTAGTGCACCAACAGTGATTTTTCCAAGTCTAACCATCCCGAAACCTACCCGAAACTCACCCGAGCCCTCGGGGCTCCAAACCAAACATGCACACAACCCTAACAACATCTTACGGACTTTCTCGTGCCATCAAATCGCCAAGATAACATCTTAAACAACGAATTTAACATCAAAGTCAAAGAAAATCTTAAGAACTTTCAAAGTTTCAAATTTCACAACTACGTGTCCGAATCACGTCATATGACCTCCGTTTCTTACCAAGTTTTATAGGCACTCAAATACTATATTAAATCTGTACCGGGCTCCGGAACTAAAATACGGTCCTGATACCATCAATTTCAAATGTAGCCAAATTTCCAGAACTCTTATAATTTCATTTAGACAATTTGTTTCAAAAATTCATTCCTCTGGTATGGGACCTCAGAATTCGATTCCGGGCATACGCCCAAGTCCCATATTTTCCTACGGACCCTGTGGGACCGTCAAATCACGGGTCCGGGTCTGTTTACCCAAAATGTTGACCGAAGTCGACTTAAATTCAATTTTAAAAGCAAAATTATCATTTTCTCAATTTTTCATATAAAGGTTTTGCGGATATACGCCCGGAATGCGCATGCAAAATGAGTTGAGACAAAAAGAGGGTTTCAATGCCTCGGAACATAGTTTTGACTTATAAAATGAGAGATGACTTTTTGGGTCATCACACCTCTAAGACAAATGTTCATCCTCGAACGTACATAGTAAAGTACTTGAATCGGCAAAAAGATAGGGACACCGGCTCCGTATATCGGACTTGGATTCCCAGGAAGCGTCCTAGGCAGGTTGACCTCTCCATTGAACACGAACTGAAGGATAACTCTTCGATCTCAACCGATGAACCTGCCGGTCTAGTATTGCTACCATCTCCTCCTCATAGGTCAAATCCTTGTCCAACTAGACACTGCTGAAGTCTAACACATGGGATGGATCGCCGTGATACTTCCGAATCATAGACACATGAAACACTAGATGCACAACTGATAAACTCGGTGGCAACGCAAGTCCGTAAGCCACCTCTCCCACTCTGTCAAGGATATCAAAAGGGCCAATGAACATAGGGCTTAGCTTTCCCTTCTTCCAAAATCTCATCACGCCCTTCATGGGCGACACCCGTAGAAACACTCGCTCGCCAACCATGAATGTTACATCACGAACTCTGCGGTCGACATAACTCTTCTTCCTGGACTGAGCTGTATAAAGTCTATCCTGAATAATCTTAACCTTATCCAAGGCATCTTGCACCAAGTCTGTAACCAACAACCGAGCCTCTCCCGGCTCAAACCACCCAACCAGCGACTGATACTGCCTACCATATAATGCCTCATACGGAGCCATCTGAATGCTCGACTGATAGCTGTTGTTGTAGGCAAACTTAGCTAATGGCAAGAGCTAATCCCAAGAACCTCCAAAGTAAATAACATAGGCATGGGGCATATCCTCCAAAATTTGATTAGTATGCTCGGACTGTCCGTCTGAGGATGAAATGATGTGCTTAACTCGACCCGCGTGCCCAACTCACGCTGAATTGCCGTCCAGAAATGCGAGGTAAACTGCGTACCTCGATCAGAAATAATAGACACGGGCACACCATGAAGACAAACAATCTCCCTAATGTAGATCTTTGCCAATCTCTCCGAAGAATAGGAAACTGCCACAGGAATGAAATGCACTGACTTGGTCAGCCTATCCATAATAACCCATACTGCATTGAACTTACTTTGAGTCCGCTGGAATCCAACAAAGAAATCCATGGTGATATGCTCCCACTTTCACTCAGGAATCTCAATTTGCTGCAACAATCCACCAGGCCTCTGACGCTCGTCCTTTACCTACTGGCAATTCAAACACTAAGCTACATATGCCAAAATATCCTTCTTCATCCTCATCCACCAATAATGCTGCCGCAAATCTTGGTACATCTTTGTGGTGCCCGGATGAATAGAGTACCGGTAACTATCTGCCTCCTCTAAAATCAACCCACGAAGCCCATCCATATTGGGAACAAAAATACGACCCTACATCCACAAAACTCCATCATCACCAACTGTAACCTGTTTGGCACCACAGCGCTGCACCGTGTCCCTAAGGACAAGTAGATGAGGATCATCATACTGCTAATCTCAAATACGATCAAATAATGAAGAATGAGAAACTGTATAGGCTAGAACACGGCCGGGCTCAGAAGCATCCAATCTCATGAACTGGTTGGCCAAAGCCTGAACATCCAAAGCAAGCGGTCTCTCCCCGACCGGAATATACGCAAGACTACCCGTACTGGCTGACTTTCTACTCAAAGCATCGGCCACTACAATGGCCTTCCCTGGATGATACAAGATGGTGATGTCATAGTCTTTCAACAACTCCAACCATCTCCTCTGCCTCAAATTCAACTCTTTTTTCTTGAACAAGTATTGCAAACTCTTGTGATCCGTGAACACCTCACATGACACGCCATATAGATAATGCCTCCAAATCTTCAGCGCGTTAACAATGGCTGCTAGCTCCAAATCATGAATTGGATAATTATTCTCGTGGATCTTCAACTTTCGGAGAGCATATGCAATAACCTTTCCATCCTGCATCAACACTGCACCAAGTCCAATACGAGATGCATCAAATACAAAGTAGATGGTCCTAAACCCGTGGGCAAAACCAACGCCGGCACCGTAGTCAAATCTGTCTTGAGCTTCTAAAAGCTCGCCTCACACCTATCTGACCACCTGAACTGGGTACCATTCTGAGTCAACCTGGTCATCAGGGATGCAATGGACGGAAACCCCTTCACAAACCGACGGTAACACCCTACCAAACTCAAGAAACTCCGAATATCTGTTGCTGATGTGGGTCTAGGCCAATCCTTGACTGCTGAAATCTTCTTAGAATACACCTGAATACCCCCTGCTGATACAACATGACCCAGGAATGAAACTGAACTCAACCAAAACTCACATTTCGAAAACTTAGCATATAACTGACTGTCCTTCAAAGTCTGGAGAACGACTCGAAGGTGCTGCTCATGCTCCTCCCGGCTGTGGGAATAAATCAGAATATCATCAATGAAGACAATCACGAAGGAATCTAAATAAGGTCTGAACACTCGGTTCATCAAGTCCATGAAACCTGTTGGGGCATTTGTCAACCCGTATGACATCACTAAAAACTCATAATGCCCGTACTGAGTGCGAAAAGCTGTCTTAGGGACATTAGATGACCTAATCCTCAACGGATGGTAGCCAGACCTCAAATGAATCTTCGAAAATACCTTGGCACCCTAAAGCTGATCAAATAAATCATCAATCCTCGACAATGGATACTTGTTCTTGATGGTAACCTTGTTCAACTGCCGATAATCTATGCACATCCTTATCGACCCATCCTTCTTCTTAACAAACAACACCGGCGCACCCCATGGCGAGACACTAGGCCTAATAAAGCCTTTATCAAGCAAATCCTGCAACTGTTCTTTTAATTCCTTCAACTCTGGCGGGGCCATACGATATGGCGGGATAGAAATGGGCTGAGTGCCCATAGCCAAATCAATTCAAAAGTCAATATCCCTATCGGGTGGCACACCCGGCAGGTTTGCAAGAAATACCTCTGGAAACTCACGAACAACGGGCACGAAATCCATATAAGGAACCTCAGCATTAGAATCACGAACATAAGCTAAATAGGCCAAACACCCCTTCTCGACCATACACCGAGCCTTCATATAAGAGATAACCCTGCTGAGAGAATGAACAGGAACCCCTCTCCACTCCAGTCAAGGCAATCCCGGCAATGCTAATGTCACGGTCTTGGCATGACAGTCCAATATGGCATGATAAGGCGACAACCAATCCATACCCACAATGACATCAAATTCTACCATATCAAGGAGTTGAAGACCTACACTGGTCTCAAGACCCCCAATAACCACTACACACGATCGGTAGCCACGATCTACCACAATAGAATCACCCACATATATAGGAGTACTCAAAGAATCACGAGGCATAACCAAATAAGGAGCAAATTAAGATGACACATAGGAATATATGGACCCTGTATCAAATAAAACTGAAGCATCCCTGCTGCAAACCGAAACCATACTTGTGGTAACTGCATCGGAGGCCTCAACCTCAGGCCTTTATGGAATAGCATAACATCGGGGCTGGGCCCCACCAACCTAAACGACATCCCTGGGACAGCCTCCTGCTGGTTGACCTCTACCTCTAGTAGCATGGCCTCCACCTCTAACTGCCTGAACTCCACCTCTAACACCTCGACCCCCACCCCTAGCTGGCAGAGCGGGTGGTAGAATACATGGTGCTGGGACAATGACACGAGAACCCTGGTGCTGAGAATTGCTCGAGGCTTTAGGGAAAAATCTAGCAACGTGCCCCGGACCACCACAAGTATAAAAGGATCTCGGTACTGCTGGCCTTGAAACTGACCCTGACGACCTGAGTAACCACCCTTAAAACTCTGGGGCGGAAGTGCACTAATAGGAGCTGGTGGTGCACTGTAGGGCTGCGAGAAACCTGAAGTGCTGAATGAAACAGCCTGGGTGGATGGCCCCTACCAAAATAATCTCGGCCTCTAAATGAGGCACCACTAAACCTGTCAAAATGATGGGGCCTCTTGTCAGATCTCTGACCACTCCCTTATAGTAGAACCATCTCAACTTGTCTGGCCACATTGGCTGCATACTGGAAGGAAATATCACTCCCTGTCTTCTTCGCCATCTTTAATCTGATCGGCTGAGCTAGTCCCGCAATAAATCTCATCACCCTCTCTCTCTCGGTGGGAAGTATCATAATAGCATGACGGGCCAAGGTAATGAATATGGGCTCATACCGAGTGACGGTCATAGAACCCTGCTGGAGACTCTCAAACTACCTCCGATAATCCTCTCTATCAGTGATAGGAAGGAACTTCTCGAGAAATAACTAAGAGAACTAGGACCAAATTAAGGCCGGTGATCCAGCTGGTCTAGCCAAATAATAATCTCTCAACCAAGTCTTGGCGGAACCTGACAGACGAAAAGTAGCAAAGTCGACCTCATTGGTCTCCACTATCCCCATGTTCCGTAGAACCTCGTGATAGCTATCCAAATAGTCCTGGATAGTAGTAGTAAATAGCTAAGTGAACCTTTCCAACCTCCACAAAGCATCAACAGACATAACTGCTCCATCACCAGTCTGAGCCACAACACTCGGCTGAACTACCCCAGCTGTCTGAGCTGCTGGAGTCTGAAATTGAGGAGCCATATGCTCCAGAGTGCGAGTAGCGGGAGTCTAGGTTCCTCCACCAACCTGAGAGACGACTGGTGATGCAGGAAGTAAACCTGTCTGAGCGACACTCTCCGTGAGGCCCACTAGACAGACCAGAGCATCCTGGAGTAATAGGGTAGCGATGAACCCCTCGGGGACCTGAGTTGGCCCAATCGGAACTGTCTGGGCAGGAACCTCATCAACAATCTCTACCTGAGGCTCCACCGCTGGTGCTGCAACTCTAGGCTGAGCTATGCCCCTGCCTCGGCCTCTAGCATAGCCTCGACCTCGTCCTCAGCCCCTCGTAGGAGCTGCCACTGGGGACTCGGGCTGCTGGTCAGTGGACAAAGAAGCACGTGTTCTCGCCATCTGCGAGAGAATAAAGTAGAAATTCAATTAGCATTGAGAAATCAAATCGCACGACAGAGAAGAATATATGTGAAGTCGTTCCTAAACTCTATAACCTCTGGGGGATAAGCAAAAACGTCTCTGTACTGATCCCTAAGACTCTACTAAGCTTGTCCGTGAATTGTGAGACCTAAGCAACCTAGTGCTCTAATACCAACTTGTCACGACCCGAATTTTCTACCATGGGGATTGTGATGGCGTCTAACATTGAACCCACTAGGCAAGCCAACGTTACCAGTTATTTTACCTTGCTTCCTCATTTTTAATAGTTAACAAGTGATATAAAAAATCAGCGGAAATAAAAGTGCGAAAGATCCAGAATCTAACAACTTAATCTAATACTATTACGAAATTCATAGTAACTACTCCCAGAATTGGTGTCACAATTTCACGGACTGTATATGAATACTACTAATAAAGGTTTGAACAAAACAAAATACACCTGTCTCAGAACTACATAAAGACAAGAAAGAAATAGGATAGAAAGTGACACCAAGGCCTGCAGACGCCTGCAGGACTACCTCGGGTCTCTATTGGACTGAAGGCAGCAACCTTGATCTAGGGTCCGAAGGGTCGAGTATCAGGATCCGTACAAAAGGTGCAGAGTGTAGCATCAGTACAACCGACCCCATGTACTGAGTAAGTGTCGAGCCTAACCTCGGCGAAGTAGTGATAAGGCTAGGACACAACAACCATATAAACCTGTGCAGTTTAATCATATACGAAAACAATAATAATAACAAGAAATAGGCATCTAAATTTAAAAGAAAAGGGGGAACATGCTGAGGGGAGGAAATATCAAGTTATAACAATGACGGATAAAGTAACAAAGTAAATATCATATTTAAAACGATAAAGATAACAACACAAAAACAATGCACGGCATCACCCTTCGTGCTTTACTCTCGTTCTCAACATAAAATCAAAAGAATCAGCACGGGATCACCCTTCGCGCTTTTACTCTCATCCTCACCATAAATCAATAGAAACGACACGACATCACCCTTCGTGCTTTTAATTTCATAATATGGCACGACATCACCCTTCATGGTTTTACACTCTCTCACAATATCATACACGGCATCACCTTTCGTGCTTTAACACTCGTCCTCACCCAAAAAATACAATGACAACAATCTGACAAGGAAATCAACAATATAAACAATAATAAAAACCATAACGTCTCGGCAAGGGAGCCAACAGTAGAATCAATATCATCGCGGCAAGAGAAAACAGCTATAACTAATCTCACTTAATTACCTAACATCACGTAAAGATTTTCAACTTGAACCAATACTCAACAATGATCAATACCAAAGAAATATCACCAATATGGATAATTATCAAGTGAAACTCAAGTAATGGTTAATGAAAGATTCACATAATTCACAATATTCGACTCACGAGCATACTTCACACCAACATAGAGATACTCGTCACCACACCTATACGTTGAACATGACACTAACACGCCGCAAATAAGACACAATACATATTTCCTCAAGCTAAGGTTAAGCCAAACACTTAGCTCGGATTCCACGACCAAACTCAAGCCTTAATTACCGCTTTCCCTTTAGAACTCGCCTCCAATTCAGTTGTATCTAGACATAATTAACTTAACAATATCAATAAATGCTAAATAATTCAACCCCAATGCTTAATTATAGGTTTTCTATCATTCTTCCAAAAAAGTCAAAAATTGACCCGGGGCCCGCTTTGTCAAAACACGAGGTTCAGACCAAAACCCGATTACCCATTCACCCATGAGCCCGAATATGCAATTAAGTTTCGGAATCTCACCCCAAACCGATGTCTAAATTCCAATTATGCAAAAAGCTCTAACTGTACCCATATCCACCAATTCCTACCACGAAAACCCTAGGATTTTTGTTGTAATTTGATGAAAAACATTAAGAGTTGAAAGAAAATAGTTAATGGACACTTAACTATGATTTTGGGAAGAAAAGCTCATGAGAAATCACCCTAAGTCTTCTATTTTTTTGAAAGTTTGAAAAGAAAATGGTTGGCGTTCTATTTTAAAAACTTCACCGCCCGACTCTTGCAGCTACGGTGCTTGGGTCACACCTGTGCTTGCGCAGGTGCAGAAACTTGGTCGCTCATGCGGAATTGGGCAAGGCCACTAAGGGTCGTACCTGCAGAGGTATTTACGCTTCTGCGGAAGCTTGTCTGCACCTGCGGAAAGAGGGAAGTTGGGCTGGGCCGCACCTTCGGCTAAAACATGCGCACCTGCAGCCCTAGGCTCGCAGGTGCGGGCATACCAGAACTGGTGCACCAACAGTGATTTTTCCAAGTCTAACCATCCCGAAATCTACCCGAAACTCACCCAAGCCCCTGGGGCTCCAAACCAAACATGCACACAACCCTAACAACATCCTACGAACTTGCTCGTACAATCAAATCTCCAAAATTACATCTTAAAGAACGAATTTAGCATCAAAGTCAAAGAAAATCTTAAGTACTTTCAAATTTTCAAATTTCACAACTACGAGTATTAATCACGTCATATGACCTCTGTTTCTTACCAAATTTTACATGCATCACTCAAATACTATATTAAACCTGTACCGGGCTCTGGAACCAAATTACGGGCCCGATACCATCAATTTCAAATGTAGCCAAATTTCCAAAACTCTTATAATTTCAGTTAGACAATTTCTTTCAAAAATTCATTCCTCGGGCTTGGGACCCCGGAATTCGATTCTGCGCATATGCCCATGTCCCATATTTCCCTACGGACCATCCGGGACCATCAAATCACTGGTCCATGTCCGTTTACCTAAAATGTTGACCGAAGTCGACTTAAATTCAATTTTAAAAGCAAAATTAGCATTTTTCTCAATTTTTCATATAAAAGCTTTCCGTGTATACTCCCGGACTGCGCACACAAAATGAGGTGAGACTGTATTGGTAAAAAAGAGCTTCACACATGTAACATTTATGATGACTCATTAATCTATGTGGAGCAATGATAACATGACAAGTGGACAAGACTTTATGAAGAGGTACGAGATAAAAAGGAACGGAACAACATACCCACGAGTTAATCAGATATGGGAATCTCAACCTAATTAAGAAGATGAAGAGACACGGTCAGGATGAATCAAGGCAAAATATAGGGCAGATTCGGGGATGTTCAATTAATGAGCAAACGTTACATAATCTTTACGCAACAGTTACGATTAGTCATTGTAACGTTACATTAATGCCATTATTAGTCATTAATGCTCAATCACTGAAAAGAGTAGATATTATATTAATAAATTTCCTATAAAAGGGAGTAAAATATAACTTGTAAAGACACGTTCGAACCACTATTGAAATATACTTACTTTCTGCGCATCCTTATTGCTTAAAAATTTACTTGCAATTATTTCCATATTCTTTTGGTTATCAGAACCCCGTGTTCTTCTTAAAATAGCTTTGGCAGAGAATCTAATTCTTTGGTTAAACAAATTGGTTCCGTTATCGGGAATCTGATAATCTCTGTTTTTTCTCAAATAACATTCTGTGAATTATGTCGAACGCCAACGAAAACAACCAACAGAGGGTTGGAACCCTAGTTCCATCACCTTCAAGACCCCCACGAGGCTCAAGGGAACATATCTATGACTCAAAACAATAATCACAATGGAAATGAACAAGCAGGAGAACAAGATCCTGTAAAACAAATGGTTAGTGAATATGTAACTCAAGCCTTGCAAGCTTTCATGAGGGGACTACCGCCTGCATCACCTATACCTCTTTCTAACAACACTTCAACTGTGGAAAATCCACAATACAGATTAGCAAACTCAAGAAGTAGAGATACTCCAAATGAGTCTCTTGAAGCAAGACTAGGTATGTCCAATAATCAAGAATTACAATCTTTATTACTATTTTTGCAGAAACAGGTGAAGGAACAAAATGATCGAATCGAGAAAATTCTTGGAGTACCACCTATCATCAAGGGCATTGACATTGATAGATATTTTCAACAACCTTGGAAGCCAAGTGCAGCACCCTTGCCTATTCCCAAGAAATTCAAAATGCCTGATATTCTCAAGTACGACGGGATAACCGATCCACGTGATTATGTAACTACTTTCGCTACAGGAGTAAAAGGCAACGATCTGAATAAAAAAGAAATTGAGTCAGTATTGGTCAAGAAGTTCGGAGAGACACTCACCAAAGGAGCACTAACATGGTATTCTCTTCTACTCGAAAATTCTATTGACTCTTTTGCTGAGCTTGCAAATTCTTTTATAAAAGCACACTCCAGTGCACAAAAAGTCGATAAAAGAATGGAAGACATATTCAAAATAAAGCAAGGAGACGCGGAGTTGCTTCGTGAATTTGTAGACAGGTTTCAACGAGAAAGAATGTCGCTACTAAGGGTACCTGACAATTGGGCAGCAATGGCATTTGCAAGCAATTTAAACGACAAAAGCTCAAAAGCTACGAGAAGACTCAAGGAAAGCTTAAGAGAATTACCAGCCACGACATGGAACGATGTCTATAACAGGTACAATACCAAGCTACGAATAGAAGAAGACACCATTGCTCAATCAAAAGCTGAAGATCGAACCGGTTTTAGACGCTCTGAACCAGAAAGAAGAACAAGTAAGAATAGGTACGACCCATATATGGAACCTTCGGAACGAGAAACTTGTTCCAGGATTGAAAACACACGGTCTGAATATAGACCGTTAAGTAGAGATACGAGCTCATCATCCTAAATATCCAGAAAGGATCGGGATAGAGGTAATGCAAGAGTTGGAGATTACAACTTCAATATAAGTACTTCTGAATTAACTACAGTACTAAGAAATATGGGCGATAAAGTTCAATGGCCCAACGAAATAAGATCGAATCCAAATAGAAGGAATCCAGACTTCTAGTGCGAATTCCATAACGATCATGGACACACATCAGATTGTAGATTATTGCAAGGTGAGGTAGAACAATTATTAAAACAGGGCTATCTAACAGAACAATTTAGTGAAAAAGGTAAACAGGCATATATGAAGAACATGCAAGAGCCCCCAAAACCACCATCTCCGAAGAGAACAATGAATGTGATACACGGAGGAGAGGAGGTGAATGGAGTAGTCTTTAAAAGAACAACAAAATTCACAATTACACACGGGAAGCGGATTCGTGAAGACATGGAAGCAAATAATATATCGTTCGACGAAGTAGATGTCAACGGATTGCTACTTCCTCGGAACGACGCACTGGTAATATCCCTACTTATACATGACACTAACGTAAAACGAGTGTTGATTGATCCAGGTAGCTCAATCAACATCATTTTGTTGAGAGTTGTGGAAGAAATGCTAATGGAGGATCGAGTAATCCCAAAACCACGAGCCTTATCTAGGTTTGACAACTCTACGGTCATAAAAAAGGGGAAATTGAACTTAGTACCTATGCAGAAGGAGTAATCAAAAATACGAAATACCAAGTCATTGATACCGATATGTCTTACAACGTAATCATGGGGAGACCATGGATCCACGATATGGAAGAAATACCATCTACTTTACATCAGGTAATTAAATTCCCTTCTAAATGGGGGATTCAACAGATTCGAGGCGATCAACATACTTCAAGGAATATAAATTCAGTAGCACACTCTAACAAAAAAGAGGTAGCGGAAGAGTCAAAAGATGAGGAAATCACTCAAACAAGTACAGAAGGAACTGGTACCCAAATAGGTACAGAAGAAGGTAGCCACGAGAAGGTGAACCAAATCACCACAGAGGCAGCATCAAAACATACAGACATGGATTCCAGACCCGACGTCATTCAGGAGCCGGAAGAAGACGAGTATATTAAAACAACTACTGAGGATCTTGAAGTTATTCCACTGTTCGAGCAAGAGTCTGATCAAAAGGTTCACATAGGCACGAGGCTAAGTCCCTGCAGACGAGGTAAGTTAATTGAATATTTAAAAGCTAACGTAGATTATTTTTCTTGGTCCCATTTAGACATGACAGGTATACCTCCAGAAGTGATGACTCATAAACTAAATGAAGATCCATCCTTCGTACCTGTCAAGCACAATAAAATAAAGCAAGGACCATTCAAGAACAAAGTGATAGATGAAGAGGTACAGAAACTCTTGAAAATTGGTTCAATACGTGAGATAAAATATCCTAATTGGTTAGCTAATACGGTAGTGGTACCCAAAAAGAATGGTAAATGGATTGTATGCGTAGATTACACAGATTTGAATAAAGCATGCCCTAAATACTCATTTCCATTACCACACATAGATCAGATGATTGATGCCATTGTAGGTCATGAACTGTTAAGCTTTCTAGATGCGTATTCTGATTATAATCAGATAAAAATGGATCCATTAGACGAGGAAAGAACTTCCTTTATTACAAACAGGGGGACTTATTGTTACAAAGTTATGCCATTTGGCCTAAAAAATGTGGGAGCCACGTATCAAAGGCTAGTGACCAAGATGTTCCAGGAACATCTGGGGAAAACAATGGAAGTATACGTTGATGACATGTTGGTAAAGTCAACACAAGCGAAAGATCACTTCCAGCATCTTTCAATCACATTCGAAATCCTACACAGGTATAACATGAAACTAAATCAAGAAAAATGCACTTTTGGTGTTGAATCAGGTAAGGTTTTGGGTTTCCTTGTATCAAATAGGGGTATAGAAGTAAACCCTGCTCAGATTAAAGCTATTGATGAAATACCCGATATACTTACGAGTAAAAAAGAAGTTCAAAGAGTAACAGGAAGAATTGCAGCCTTAGGAAGATTTATCTCCAGGTCTTCAGAGAAGAGTTTTAAATTCTTTTCAGTTTTGAAAAAGCAGAATCAGTTCGAATGGACTGAAGAGTTCCAACAGGCTCTCAAGGATCTAAAGGCCTATCTATTGTCACGACCCGATTTACCCTCCGAACGGTCTCGTGACGGCACCTAGTCTCTACGACTAGGTAAGCCTAAAAAATTGTGGAAAATAAGACAAAACAATAATAGAACAGTAAAGAATAAACAATACTATAAAACTTAGCCGCTCGGCATGTACAACTTTTACTTTCCCAAAACCCGGAATATCATAAATCACAAACTCTGTACTATTGTAACTCTAAACAAAGGAATAAGGAAAAATGTATCTATATATGGTTCTTAAATATATGCTGGAGTGGAAGGGGACACATGAGATCCTGCGGACGCGGCAGAATTACCTCGGGGTCTCCTAAGCAGCTGCTATGATGCGCATAAGCACGGTACTGTGTGGTGGTACCTGGATCTGCACATGGGGAAAACATGCGCACGAAAGGGCGTGAGTACTCCACATTCGGTACTCAGTAAGTGCCAAGCCTAACCCCAGTCAAGTAGTGACTAGGTCAGGTTAAGGCTCTACTGAGTTTTAAAAACAAGTCAGTTAAATATAAATAAGCAATGATAGCAGGATTTAATAGGAGAACTGAAGGAAATAATAAAGAAGATCCCTCGACTCAGCACAACATATATCGCAACAGTAAATATGCAATGCAGTACAGGGGGAAAGCTCCCGGATCTCGGTCCGTAGTCCAATTTAAATATGCTATGAAGTACAGGGGAAAAGCTCCCGGATCTCAGTCCGTAGTCCCAATTTAAATATGCAATGCAGTACAGGGGAAAAGCTTCCGGATCTCGGTCCGTAGTCCCAAGTTAAATATGCAATGCAAAAGTCTATCGTATATGGTTTAATTAAAAAATTCAAGAAAACAACAGGCAGGAATAAGGTAAACTACCTAAGCATGGTGCAATTAGTAGCAAATAAGAGGAATTCAAGTAAGAACAGGTAGGCATGCTTATTCCTACGCTAACTACTCAGTTATGACATAAGGCAGTAATATAGGAATGAAAATGAGTTATGTCATGGAAGGAAAAGTGGAATTTTAGCAACAATGAACCGTGTACGCACTCGTCACCTCCCGTACACGGCGTCCACATAACAAAATCAGTACAAAAAAACCTAAGGAGAAGTCCCCAACACAGAATTAGGCAAGCCACTTACCTTGACTGCGCTAATCAACTCAATATCACGCATTTGCCATGAGTATCCGACTACGGGTGGTCCAAATCTATTAAATTCGATTTCATAATGTAAATATCACTTCAAGGAAACAAAATAGCTAATTAATTCGAAGCTAATACGTGAAATTAGGAAATTCGCCCAAAAAGTCCCCCGGGCCCACATCTCGGAATCGGGTAAAAGTTATATTTTCCGGACACCCATTCACATACGAGTCTAATCATATAAGAATCTCTAAAATCGGAGGTCAAGAACCCAATCAAAACCCAATAATTTGGGCTATGAGGTTCATCCACGTTTTCCCAAATTTTCCACCCAAATTCGAATTTTAAGGACTAGATTTAAGTTAGGAATCATGGAAATTGATCCAAGTAGGTTAGAAATCACTTACCCAAGTTACCCAGGTGCAAAAGTCTCCAAAAATCACCCCTCTCGAGCTCTTAAATTCAAAAATGGTGAAAATAACATAAACCCTCGGAATTATGTATAAACAGCCCAGGGATACCGCACCTCTGACTCTTGGACCGCACCTACAGAAAATCCATCGCAGGTGCGGGAACTCACTTAACAGAGTTGGGGACGCACCTGCGGTCAATTACTCGCACCTGCGAAACCCAGACCGCACCTGCGACCACTGGCAGCCCCTGCCTAAATTCCGCACCCGCGAGCCAAATTCCGCACGTGCGAGCCCGCACCTGCGAGCCAAATTCCGCACGTGCGAGCCCGCACCTGTGGTTCCCCATCCGCAGGTGCGGAACACCAGAACCAACAATGGTTTAACTGTGTTCCAAGTTCCAAAGCCAACTGTTGAGCACCCGAAACACCCCTGATACCCCCGGGACCTCAACTAAACTTACCGATCAGTCCTAATACTTCATCCAAACTTAGTCGAGCCTTCAAAACACATCCCATAACATCAAAATCATCAATTTTGCATACATTCAAAGCCTAAGAAGTTATGAAATTTCCCAATTTCACAATCGATGCCGAAACACGTCAAACTCATCCGAATGACCTCAAATTTTGCACACAGGTCATAAATGACATTACAGGCCTGTTGTGGCTCTCAGAATTCCATTCCGAGCCCGATATCAAAATTTCACCTATCGGCCGAAATTGCCGAAATTCTAACTTTCGCCAATTCAAGCCTAAATCCACAACCGACCTCGAAAACATATTACGAACACGCTCCTAACCCGGAATCACCCAACGGAGCTAACGGAGTCAACGAAATTCCATTCCGGATCCTTCTTCACACTGTTCTAGCTACGACCTGATTTCAAAAGCTAAAATCCACATTTAAGGACTATGTGTCGAAAATCACTCTGAATTTCACCACTCAATGCTCCAACAAGTTTCAATAGCATAAATAGACATAGGAGAAGCAATTATTAAGGGATCGGGGCGCTAACTCTCAAAACGATCGACCCGGTCGTTATATTCTCCCCCTCTAAAGAAAATCGTTCGTCCTCGAACGAGTATAGAAACATACCTGAAGCTGTGAAAAGATGGGGGTACTGACTCCGCATATCCTGCTCGGGCTCCCAAGTTGCCTCCTCGACCGGATGACCCCTCCACTAAACCTTGTCTGAGGCAATATTCTTCGATTTGAGCTTTCTAACCTGCCTGTCCAATATCACCACAGGCTCCTCCACATATGATAGATCCTTTTCCAACTGGACTGAGCTGAAATCCAAGACATGAGTCGGATCACCGTGATACTTCTGGAGCATAGAAACGTGGATTACCGGATGAACTACTGCTAGGTTAGGAGGCAATGCCAACTCATAAGAAACCTCCCCAACCCGCCGCAATACCTCAAAAGGGACAATGAACCTCGGACTCAGCTTACCCTTCTTCCCGAATCTCATGATGCCCTTCATAGGCGATACCCGAAGCAAAACCCGATCTCCAGTCATAAATGCCAAGTCACGAACCTTCCGGTCCGCATAACTCTTCTGCCTGGACTGAGCTTTGAAAAGTCTCTCTTGAATCACCTTCACCTTGTCCAGGGAATCCTGAACCAAGTCTGTACCCATTAATCAGGCCTCGCACGGTTCAAACCATCCCTCTGGAGACCTGCACCGCCTAACATACAAAGCCTCATACGGCACCATCTGAATGCTGGACTAGTAGCTGTTATTATAAGCAAACTATGCAAGAGGGAAGTATCAATCCCATGACCCTCCAAAATCCATCACACAGGCACAGAGCATATCATCAAGAATCTAAATCGTGCGCTAAGACTGTCCGTCCGTCTGAGGGTGAAATGCTGTGATGAGATCTATCTGGGTACCCAACTCACTATGCAAGGCTCTCCAGAAGTGTGAGCTGAACTGAGGACCTCAATCTGATATAATGGACACCGGCACACCGTGCAACCGCACTATCTCCCGAATGTAGATCTGGCCAATCTCTCAGAAGAATATGTAGTCAACACTCGAATGAAATGGGATGATTTGGTCAGTCGGTCCACAATCACCCAAATGGCATCATGCTTCCCCAAGGTCCGAGGAAGTCCAACCACAAAGTCCATGGTGATCCGCTCCCACTTCCACTCTGGAAGCTTGATCTGCTGAAGTAACCCTCTCGGTCTCTGATGCTCACATTTGACTTGCTGAAAATTGAGACACTTGGCTACAAACTCTGTTATATCCTTCTTCATCCTTCGCCACCAAATAGTGTTGTCTCAGATCCTGGTACATCTTCGCGGTACCCGGATGGATGGAATACCGCGAACTATGGACTCCTCAAGAATCAGCTCCCGAAGCCCATCTACATTAGGCACACAAATACGGCCCTGCATCCTCATCACGCCATCATCACCTATGGTCACATCCTTGGCATCACCCTGCCGAACTTTATCCTGAAGAGCCAGAAGGTTGGGATCATCATACTAGCGCTCCCGAATGCGGTCATAAAGAGACGATTGAGCAACCACACAAGCAAATATTCGGCAAGGCTCTGAAAGATCCAACCTGACGAACTGATTGTCAAAGGACTAAACATCAAAGGCTAAGGGCCTCTCAACTGCACGAAGATATGCCAAACTACCCAAACTCTCAGCCCGGCGACTCAAGGCGTCGGCCACCACATTGACCTTCCCCGGGTGGTATAATATAGTGATGTCATAATCCTTGAGTAAATCCAACCACCTACGCAGACGCAAATTGAGATCCTTTTGCTTGAATATGTGCTGCAAACTCCAGTGTTCTATGAATATCTCTCAAGGAACACCATATAAATAATGACGCCATATCTTCAGGGCGTGAATAATCGCTGCCAACTCGAGATCATGAACATGGTAGTTTTTCTCATGCACCTTCAACTGTCTGGACGCGTAGGCAATCACCCTACCATCCTGCATCAACACTGCTCCTAGGCCAATCCTCGAAGCATCACAATAGACTGTATAGGACCCTGAACCTGTGGGTAATACTAACACTGGAGCTGTAGTCAGGGCTGTCTTGAGCTTCTGAAAGCTCTCCTCACACTCCTCACTCCATATAAAAGGTGCACCCTTCTGGGTCAGTCTGTTCATGGGCGCTGAAATGGATGAAAATCCATCCACAAAACGGCGATAATACCCAGCCAAACCAGGGAAACTGGGGATCTCAGTAGCTGAAGACAGTCTAGGCCAACTCTGCACCGCCTCTACCTTCATCGGGTCTACCTTGATCCCATCCGAAGATACCACATGGCCTAAGAATGCCACAGAATCAAGCCAAAATTCACACTTAGAAAATTTGGCATACAACTTCTTCTCTCTCAATGTCTGAAGTACGGTACTCAAATGCTGCTCATGGTCATCTTGGTACCGAGAATATACCAGAATGTCATCAATGAACACGATGATGAAAGTATCAAGATACGACCGAAGTACGCTCTGTATCAGGTGTATGAAGGCTGCAGGGGCGTTGGTCAACCCAAATGACTTAACAAGGAACTCGTAGTGGCTATATTTTGTCTTGAAGGCAGTCTTCGAGATATCCAACTCCTGAATCTTCAATTGATGATAACCCGAACGCAGATCAGTCTTGGAGAACACCTTAGCACCCTGTAACTGGTAAAATAAATCATCAATGGGGGGAAATGGGTACCTGTTCTTCACTGTCGCCTTGTTCAGCTGCCGGTAGTCAATACACATACGCATCGAACCATCCTTTTTCTTAACAAATAACACTGGAGCACCCCAAGGTGCTACACTGGGCCTGATGAAACCTTTTTCAAGAAACTCCTGCAACTGCTCCTTCTACTCCTTTAATTCAGGAGGAGCCATGTGATATGTAGGAATGGAAATGGGCTGAGTACCCGACAACAAGTCAATGCCAAAATCAATGTCTCTATCGGGCGGAATACCCGGAAGATCAGCTGGAAATACATCATGATAGTCCCTGACAATTGGAACTAACTCAACTGTAGGGGTCTCAGCACTAACATCTTTCACATAAGCCAAATACGCATCACACCCCTTCTCGACCATCCGCTGAGCCTTAAGAAAATAAATGACTCGACGGGGAGTATACTCTAAGGAACCTCTCCACTCTAACCTCGGTAATCCTGGCATAGCCAGCGTCACGGTCTTAGCGTGATAATCAAGAATAGCATAGTAGGGAGACAACAAGTCCATACCAAATATAACATCGAAATCTACCATAAAGAGTAATAATAAATCAGCCCTGGTTTCAAAACCACTGATAACAATCAAATACGACCGATATACGCGGTCCACAACAAGAGAATCTCCTACAGAAGTAGAAACATAAATGGGGGAACTCAAAGACAACCGAGATATCCCCAGATGTGAAGAAAAATAAGAAGACACATATGAATATGTAGAGACTGGGTCAAATAATACCGATGCACCCCTATGACAAACGGGGACAATCTCTGTAATGACTGAATCTGAAGCAATGGCCTCGGATCGGGCTGGAAGAGCATAGTACCTAGCCTGGCCTCCCGATCTAGGGCGACCTCGACCTCCCCAGCCTCCACCTCGAGCTGCCTGAGATGGTAGGGTAGCAGCTGGGGCTAGAAGTATAGCTGGGGGACCTGGTGGAAGACGTGGAACCTGATAAGTCTGAGGCGGTGCACCCCTTCTGGCTCTGGGGAAATCTTTGATAACATGATGAGGGTCACCACACCCAAAACAACCCCTCGGAAGACGTGGCGGCTAATGCTGACTCTGAACTGGTCTGCTGGACTGGCCGGTGATAGCACCTCGAGCAGGAGGCACACTAGATACTGGTGGTGCATAATAAGGCTCCAGAGGCCTAGGAGGAGCTGGAATACCACTGGCTGCTGGAAGAGCTGAATGAACGGGGCGACTCACAAAACCCCTACCATAGTGTGCTGCTGGTGCACGGGCTCCTGAAAAATGACCAGTCTCTCGAGACCTCTTGGCCTCTCTCTCCTCCCTTTCCTGGGCCAACATACTCTCAATCCTCCGGGTAATACTCACGGCCTGCTGGTAAGTGATATCTGTCTCCAGCTCTCTGGCCATACTAGTCTGTATACTGGGGTGGAGTCCCTAAATAAAGAACCGAACCCTCTCTCTGACCGTGGAAACCAAAGCTGGTGCATGGCGTGCCAAGTCACTGAAACAGACTGCATACTCTGACACAATCATAGTACCCTGGCGTAGCTGATCAAACTCTGCACGCCAAGCATCCCTGAGGCTCTGAGGAACAAACTCAAGTAGGAACATCTCTGAGAACTGAGCCCAAGTAAGTGAAGCTGCCTCGTCCGGACTACTCAGCTCAAAAGCACGCCACCACTGATAAGCTGCTCCCCTAAGCTTGGAAGCAGTGAAAGAAACCCCACTCGTCTCCACAATACCCATAGTGCGGAGAATGCGATGACACTCCTCGATAAAACCCAGGGCGTCATCTGAAGCTAGTCCGCTGAACTCAGGTGGGTGGTACTTCTTGTACCTCTCAAGTCGGAGCTGCTCTACCTCATGAATAGCTTCCCTAACCTCATGCTGAGCTGGAGCTGCTGGGGGCATAGGAATGTACTCTGGAACCTGCCCAATATGAACCCTCTGCTCGGAAGTTTGGGCTGCGGGAGTCTGTGTCCCTCCCCCAGCCTGGGATGTAAGCTGGGGCTATCGGAAGTAGTCCCGCCTGAGACAGAGTACTGAAGGAACTCAAAAACTGAGCCAATGTCTCCTGGAGGGCTGGAGTAATAGTAAGGACCTCCTGTGCCCCTCCAACTGTGGCTACTGGGGGATCCTCTGCCTGTGCTCTCGCCAGTGCTCGGGCTGCACCGCGTGCTCGTCCTCTGCCCTGGCCCCTACCTCTGACGGCTCTGGCAGGGGGCTCGGGGTGCCTGGTCATCAGTACGTCTGGTACGAGTTTGAACCATCTGTAAGCAAGAATAGAATAGAGTTTAAGAATTTTGATGACAGTAACTAGCACGATAAGGAACTCCAAAGAATATGATTGTTCTTAACAGTTACATAGCCTCTCGAAGATAGATACGGACGTCTCCGCACCGATCCGCGAGACTCTAATAAATTAGCTTGTGACTCCTATGAAGCTATACGCTCTGATACCAACTTGTCACGACCCGATTTACCCTCCGAACGGTCTCGTGACGGCACCTAGTCTCTACGACTAGGTAAGCCTAAAATTTGCGAAAAATAAGACAAAACAATAATAGAACAATAAAGAAGAAGCAATACTATAAAACGTAGCCGCTCGACATGTACAACTTTTACTTTCCCAAAACCTGGAATATCACAAATCACAAACTCTGTACTACTGTAACTCTAAACAAAGGAATAAGGAAAATTGTATCTATATATGGCTCCTAAATCTATGCTGGAGGGGAAGGGGACACATGAGATCCTGCGGACGTGGCAGAATTACCTCGCGGTCTCCTAAGAAGCTGCTATGATGCGCCTAACCACGGTACTGTGTGTTGGTACCTGGATCTGCACATGGGGAAAACATGCGCAGGAAATGGCGTGAGTACTCCATATTCGGTACTCAGTAAGTGCCAAGCCTAACCCCAGTCAAGTAGTGAGGAGGTACGGTTAAGGCTCTACTGAGTTTTAAAAACAAGTCAGTTATAAGTCTATATAGTGAAATATAAATAAGCAATGATAGCAGGATTTAGAAGGAAAACTGAAAGAAATAATAAAGAAGAGCCCTCGGCTCAACACAACATATATCTCAACAACAAATATGCAATGCAGTACAGGGGGAAAGCTACCGGATCTCGGTCCGTATTCCCAATTTAAATATGCTATGCAGTACAGGGGGAAAGCTCCCGGATCTCACTCTGTAGTCCCAATTTAAATATGCAATGCAGAAGTCTATCGGATACGGTTTAATTAACAGTTCAAGAAAACAACAGGAAAGAATAAGGTAAACTACCTAAGCTTGGTGCAATTAGTAGCAAATAAGAGGAATTCAAGTAAGGACAGGTAGGCATGCTTATTCCTACGCTAACTACTCAGTTATGACATAAAGCAGTAATATAGGAATGAAAATGAGTTATGTCATGGAAGGAAAAGTGGAATTTTAGCAACAATGACATGTGTACGCACTCGTTACCTCCTGTACACGGCGTCCACATAAATAAATCTGTATAAAAATACCTAAGGGGAAGTCCCCAACACAGAGTTAGGCAAGCCACTTACCTTGACTGCGCTAATCAACTCAATATCATGCTCTTGCCACAAGTATCCAACTCCGGGTGGCCTAAATCTATTCAATTCGATTGCATAATGTAAATATCACTTCGAGGAAACAAAATAGCTAATTAATTCGAAGCTAATACGCGAAATTAGGAAATTCGCCCAAAAAGTCCCCCGGGCCCACGTCTCGGAATCGGGTAACAATTATATTTCCCGGACACCCATTCACGCACAAGTCTAATCATATAAGAATCTCTCAAATCGGAGGTCAAAAACCCAATAAAAACTCAATAATTTGGGCTATGATGTTCATCCACTTTTTCCCAAAAATTCCACCCAAATTCGAATTTTAAGGACTAGATTTAAGTTAGGAATCATGGAAATTGATCCAAGTAGGTTAGAAATCACTTACCCAAGTTAACCAGGTGCAAAAGTCTCCAAAAATCGCCCCTCCCGAGCTCTTAAATTCAAAAATGGTGAAAATAACATAAACCCTCGGAATTTTGTATAAATAGCCCAGGGATACCGCACATGTGACTCTTGGATCGCACCTACGAAAAATCCATCGCAGGTGCCGGAACTCACTTAACAGGGTTGGGGCTGCACCTGCGGTCAATTGGTCGCACCTGCGGAACCCAGACCGCACCTGCGACCATTGGCAGCCCCTGCCTAAATTCCGCACATGCGAGCCAAATTCTGCACCTGTGAGCCCGCACCTGTGGTTCCCCATCCACAGGTGCGGAACACCAGAACCAACAATGGTTCAGGTGTGTTCCAAGTTCCAAAATCACCCGTTGAGCACCCGAAACACCCCCGAGACCCCTAAGACCTCAACCAAACTTACCAATCAGTCCTAATACTTCATTCAAACTTAGTTGAGCCTTCAAAACACATCCCATAACATCAAAATCATCAATTTTGCATAGATTCAAGCCTAAGAACTTATGAAATTTCCAATTTCACAACCTATGCCGAAACACGTCAAAACTCATCCGAATGACATCAAATTTTGCACACAGGTCATAAATGACATTACAGACCTGTTGTCGCTTTCGGAATTCCATTCCGAGCCCGATATCAGAATTTCATCTATCGACCGAAATCGCCGAAATTCTAACTTTCGCCAATTCAAGTCTAAATCCACAACCAACCTCGAAAACATATTCCGAACACGCTCCTAACCCCAGAATCACCCAATGGAGCTAACGGAGTTGACATAATTCTGTTTCGGATCCGTCTTCATACAGTTCTAGCTATGACCTGATTTCAAAAGCTAAAATCCACATTTAAGGACTATGTGTCCAAAATCACTCCAAATTTCACCACTCAATGCTCTGACAAGTTCCAGTAGAATAAATAGACATGGGAGAAGCAGTTATTAGGGAATTGGGGCACTAACTCTCAAAACGGCCGACTCGGTCGTTACATCTATCAAAACCACCGTTGCTGTCTAAACCAAAGAAGGGGGAAAGTCTGTATGTCTATCTTGTCGTTGAAGAAATTACCGTAAGTGCAATACTGTTAAGGGAAGTCAAAGGTAAAGAATCTCCAATTTATTATGTAAGAAAGTCTTTATTAGATACTGAAACTAGATATCCTCATCTAGAAAAATTGGCCTTAGCTCTAATCATGGCAGCTAGAAAATTAAGACCATATTTTCAAAGTCATCCAATCACTGTTGTGACTTCATATCCACTGAGGAATATTTTGCATAAACATGAGTTATTAGGGAGATTAGATAAATGGGAAATAGAATTAAGTGAACATGACATAGTATATCAGCCTAGGACTGCAATAAAGTCTCAAATTTTAGCTGATTTCATTGTAGATTTTAATACTAGCATAATCCCTGAAGTAGAAAAAGAGATACAACTCTTCAACGGGACTAATCAAGGAATTTGGACCCTATTTACCGACGGCTCTTCTAATGTAAAAGGAGCTAGTTTGGGAATTATTTTAATATCACCCACGGGTGAAAAGATACGACAATCAATTAAATGTTATCCCATAACTAACAATGAAGTAGAGTACGAAGCTGTCATTACAGGGCTTGAACTGGCACGAGAACTCTCAATTGAGCAGATCGTGATCAAACATGACTCTCAACTAGTGGTAAACCAGATGCAGGGGACTTATACCGCTAGAGAGGCTCGGATGCAACAATATCTGGAAAAGGCACGAGACCTAGCAAGGCAATTCCAGTCATGGAAAGTTATACAAATACCCAGGGAGGAAAATGCAGTAGCGGATGCATTGGCTAACCTCACAACAGTTACCTACGTAAAAAATAAAGAGAATGCAATTGTCATACACCTATTTTATTCAGCAATCGACCAGGACAAAAATGAGGTAACATAAAAACCTAACCTGGGATTGGAGAAACGGAATTGTAAATTTTTTGCAGAACGGTACCGTGCCTGATGACAAAAAAGCAGCTCAATCACTTCGCCGGAAAGCTGCACGGTACTGCCTAGTTCATGAAACTCTATATCGTAAAATGTTTGGAGGTCCCCTAGCAAAATTCCTTGGACCCAATCAAATGGAGTACGTGATGAAGGAAGTGAACGAAGGACACTGCGGAAACCATGCAGGACCAAGATCCTTAGTCAAAACCCTAATCACAATAAGGTATTATTGGCCTAAAATGGAGGAAGATGCCGAGAACTTCATAGCCAAATGTGACAAATTTCAGCGGTATGCCAACAATATGCACCGGCCAGCAGAATTACTTCACCATGTGGAGTCACCATGGCCATTCATGAAATGGGGCATGGATATAGTGGGACCCCTTCCCCCAGCTAAAGGAAAGGTACGGTTCTTATTCGTATTAACAGACTATTTCACAAAGTGTGTAGAGGCAGACACTTTTAAAGAGGTGCGAGAAAAATAAGTGAAAAGTTTCATATGGCAACACATAATATGCCGCTTTGGAATACCAAAGGAGATCGTATGTGACAATGGACCGCAATTCATAGGCTCACAAGTCATAGAATTCTTCGAAAGATGGAAAATCAAGCGAATCACTTCATCACCATATCACCCCATGGCTAATGGGCAAGCCGAATCAACAAACAAAGTCATCGTCAACAACTTAAAGAAATGATTGGAGAAAGCCAAGGGAAACTGGCCTGATGAGCTACCGGCAGTATTGTGGGCCTACAGAACTACTACAAAAATACCCACGGGAGAAACCCCATTCGCGCTTGTTTATGGTACAGAAGCTTTAGTACCGGTGGAAATCGGTGAACCAAGCACGAGGTTCGTAACAGAAATGGAAGAAACAAACAACGACGAGTTGAAAACAAATCTAGATTTGCTCGAGCAAAGGAGGGAAGCCGCACTTATACGTATGGCAACCCAAAAACAAATTATAGAGCGATATTACAACAGAAAAGCTCTCCTCAGATATTTCAAAATTGGGGACTTCGTTCTGAAAAAAGTCTTCCAATCGACAAAGGAAGCTGGTGCGGAAAGCTAAATCCAAATTGGGAAGGACCTTACAAAGTCCGTGGCATTTCTGGAAAAGTCTCTTATAGCTGGAAACTATGGACGGCAGAATCTTACCAACTAGTTGGAATGCTGTTCATTTGAAGAAGTATTACTTTTGAGTAAAAGGAATACCCCCGGCCAGGTATCATTACATTCGATTTTAATTTTGTACAGCTAAAATTGTACTAACTTTTTTAGATCATAGGTAAAAATCTAACCCATCACCAGATGATGATATTAGACCTGCATAGACACGAGGAAGTAACTGAATTCCCGGTCTAGGGTTACAACTTTCTGATGGACGTTTTTAAGGGTTAAGCAGTCATCATCTAAAAATTATATACCTTCGAGTCCCGTATGTTTTTCCTTTTCAAGAAAAGGACCACAAGCAAGGAATAGTCAAGTGCTAGAGATTTCATTGTTCAAAGCTCAAACAATTGGGGGACTATAGAGTATGGAAGGCAAAGAAGAAGCAAAGAAGACTACCAAAAAGTCAAAGTTCAAGCCTGAAGATCCATCTTCCCAAAGAAGTCAAGGACTATGAGTAAAATCAAAGAGCCAAAGACAAAAACGCAAAGCCTGATTCAGAAACCTTTAAAAAACATATTCATAAATGTAAACGAATGTTTTAAAAAAAATATTCATAAATGTAAACGAGTGTTTGGGTTAAAGGTAGAATATTAGATATGGATAAAAATTCTTGTACTGTCGTGCCCCCTTTTTTTCCTCCACACGGGTTAGGTACGGAGAGATCGGGTTTATGACATTTTGGACAACTCCTTAAAGGAAGAGGTTTAAGGAAGAGTCGCCACCTAACGATTTTATGGTGCGTTAGGGCACCTAGAATGATTAACTCATAAACTAGTTTGCATTACTAGAGATTGGGTAAGGGCTTGAAGTTATCCCAATGGGAAGGTGTTAGGCACCCCTCAAGATCCACAATTGTGAGTCCCAGCCAAGTAGTTTTGTGAATTTGGACAGTAAACAAATGACAAGCAAGGCTCACGTAAGAGGGGATTTCAAGTAAAGGCTAAAATTGTCAAAAGAATTTTAAAGAATAGTAAAGTAAAAGCGTTTGAATGATAATGTCCTAGGTTTTAAATCAATATGGATCACATCAATGCAATACCCGGTATGTCACACCTCGAAGAGAGGCTACACGTGGTATTAGCGCACTGGTCATCATATCCATATTCTACCCTTCCCGCCCCGATAAGGTATTTAAAACGCGTGTGTCGGTCATGAAGCTTATTGCGTGCTATTACCCGTCCCATTCTATAAGTCCTGGAGGGTATTTAGGAATACTAATCCTACAAGGTGAGTACTAGGCTGAACCCCTAGGTTTGAAAGGATAAAATTCTAAGCGAGATGTAAAACAAATAGGACTACAGACATGGGGAACACATAAGGGAAGATACGGGGCTCATAGATCCCTCCACAGGTAAACACATAGATAGCACGTCTCAAACACAATCAAAGTCCAAAATCAGGATTTAGAAACAGGAGCTCTAAGTTGGAATTCAGTATGGTTTCAGCAGTTTCGAAAAGGGAATGCCTTTTGAAAATTCAAAAATGAAGCCGGCATTCAGTTTGAAACAGAGTACTTTGAAAAGAAGAGTGATTGACTTTAGATTCCAGTAAGTAACAGAAAAATGCACAACAGTTCAATGAAGTCCTCAGTAAAGCAGATGAAGAACTTTTAGAAAATTTCAGTAAAGCATGATTTAGAATGACAGAATGATTCAAAGGGGCAAGTGACTTTTGGAAGATCCAGTAGTTTAAAGCAGAGTAGGAGTCAGTAGTTTAAGGAAGACTTCAGTAAAAGGAGAGTAAGTAAATGTTTTCAGGAAACAGTAGCTTTAAAAATATTGGGCAGGTATTCGATTGAACGGAATGATTTTTTGCAAAGAGTGAAACTGCCTCTGAAACCCAGTAATTCGAAAACACACAGAGCAGTAATCTAATAACTTAGTTAAAGAGGAAATGAATGCATGACTTCCAGAATCAGTATTTGAAAACAGTAGAGTAGGAGTTTTTAGGAAATCGGGTGAACTTCAGAAAGAGATAAAACAGGAATGAAAAGCATCAAAGTTTAAGAATTTCAAAAAGGGACTGATTGGTTCTAATACCAGCTAAGTGAAACACGATTAGGTTTTGGTTTTAATAGTGTATTAGGCCTAAAGTTTGCCTAGGCGTTCGTATACATTGCCTATTTGTTTAAAGGTGAGCATGCAGACTTCAGTTCCAATTTTAAGAGAGGTGATGCTATATTTGCAGATCGTTTCAACCAATTGACCACATTTTAGCGAGGTTAAGCATGCTGATTAGGTGTTCAACAACTGTAATTCAAAACCAATATGAAGTCCTAAATAGCAGGATATCTAATGCACATAAGTAAAAATCCTATAGGCAGGTTTTCTACATGCAATGCTTATGAAGATGCAGCAGTAGAATGTCATGACAGTTCCATTACTTGTTGTAGTTATTAACGGGGAGCAATGTTTATAAAATGATATGAATAGGCATGCTGGAATGAAGAACCTAAGCATGGTTTCTGGTGCATGTCCTAAACAGGATATCTATTGCGCACACAAGTAAGTAAAATCCTATAGGCATGTTTTCTACCCATACTATACTAAACATGCATAGTTCCCCCCATATCCACTATCCAACCCCAATATCTGTTTACAAGTTATTACCGGCAAAATAACGAATTACAGTGATGAAAAGAATAAATAAGAAGCTACCTCTATAGGGAGCCTTCAATCAGGACCATTCTTCCGACCTCAATCCTTTCGACTTTCACAGCACCCACATGGTCTGGGTGCGGCAAAGCTCCCTAGGGCACTCATGGGTCTCTGGCCAATACCAGCACCCAAACATAATTGCCAAAGTTGAACAAGTGCAGTGTGGAATTACCAACCTGAGTGTATCAAGGTTCAGAAGGAACTCACGGGTTCCCTAATCAATGCTTGCACTGAGGGGGTAGAACCTAAATTTCTAAGAGTAGTGTGAAGTGCTAGAAAGAGAGAAACGTTTGTAGCAGAAAAGAGTTTACAAAACTGGAGAGTTGTTTTGAAAGATTAGCTTTTGAAAAACAAACAGAAGTACCAGACCAATCAGCAAGTTCAACACTACACGATTTCACAGGGACGATGGGAGAGGGGACAAATAGATCGAGAAGTGATACATGGATTTAATAGAATTGTTCAAACATGATTACACAAATAAGAACGGTTCAGGGAATCAAGAAATGGCCAAGTTTAAACATGACAATAGACATTAACATGATACAGGCATAACAGGTACAAATCAAGAATAAACAACAATCCTAGAAGCATTAGCATGTAAATCTTAAAGAGATGAAGCATGGTGAGTACTAAAAGATAAACAAGAGACTTAATTGCAAGTTGAACACTAGAAGCACAAGTAGAAGAAAGTCAGGAGGATGACAAATTGAAACAATAATAAATACATTGGTTTGAGACTTGGAATTTAATTAGAACATACCAGTGAGAAAAAAGAGCAAAGCAGAATGCAAAAGCAGTGTGAGAGCACAATGTTAGCCTTGGCTTATAGCCGGCTAACAATAGACAAGAGCAGAGAGAACAATAGTAAATCAAAGAAAGAGAGAAAGAATTCTATCACAAGAGAGAGTTTAGAATAGTATTCATGTTCCCTGTTTAATGAAAGAGCATAAGTATTTATAGTTGATAACATGTGCTCAAATGAGATGATACATCAAATCAATCAGCTTACACATTCGAGTAACACCCTAGGGTTTTACAGGAAACCATCAAATAAGGGAATCAGAGTAAGTCAATAGGGGATTACTATACCATGCTTCAACATATAAATAGAGAAGGCAAATAACAGTAGCAAATAGACAGGTCTAGTAACGTTGACAGAAAGAGGCAAGAGATGAACAACATATGAATATAATCACACAGAGATGCCACAAACAAACTAAAGAATCATTCAAAGCATGATAATCACAGAAAACTTAACAAGAATCAGGCAGTAGGAAGAACCAAACACAAAGGTCTAAAACAAATTAGGGCTTTTAAACATAGGCAAGTTAAAAAACAGTAAGAGAGTGAAAACAGTAGAGATATGCAAAGGAAGAGTTCAAGCATAAAGAAGAAACCAGTTTAAACTAGTGTAGAAAGATTCAGAGAAAACCCTAATTTCAAAGGGAACAAACGTTTAAAAACTGAAGAAGAAAATAGTGCAAAATATGAGAGAATGAGTTTTAATCGTTAAAAATACAGAGATTTAGGTCAAAATTGGGATTTCATAAGAACCCAGAGAAAAATAGGAGAACCTGCCGTGAAACTCTGGAATAGTGGTGATTATGGCACAATCGAGTCAAAACCCCACCGGAGAGAGGCCGGAAACAACCCAAGCAGAAGCTCTAGTGGATGCCTGACCTGGTAGAAACTCTTTAAGGGTCTCAGAGACGGAGTAAGCCGGAGCAAGGAGGCGTCAAGGCGGCTGGTAGTCGAAAGGACGGTGGTTGGAGGTGGCCGGAGAGGAGATAAGCTTCATTGGAGAAGGAGGTGAACCTGAAGGTTATAGAGAGAAGGGAGAGGGAAAGAGACGAGAATAGAGAGAGAGTCAATCTCGAAGACTGAGGGGTCGGGGGGGGGGGGGGCTTTTTGCGTTNTGTTTGGTTTAATTATGGTAAGAAGATATATGGGTCGTTGATCTCATTTGATCAACGACTCAGATAAACTGGAGGTTGGGTCGGGTAAAGAAATGATTTGGGATGGGTTGATGGATTGGTTAAATGGTTTGGCTATTGGGTTAAAGAGGGTCAAATGGGTTGGGTTAAATGGGTTTAAAATGTAGCTATGATTTAAATAGATTTGACTAATTGCTAAATACCCAATTAAGTAGGTAATTAATTACTTAAAATAGCCAATAATTATATAAAAATAAAATTAAGCTAAAATAGGTAGAATTACAGTAATTGGATAATATTAAGTGTAAAGATGCATAAATTTTGAATTAAAATAATACAAAATGTCCAATTGGGCCATAATTGCAAAATTATTGTAATTGAAATTAAAGAAGACCCAATTGGCTAATTTGTGAAATAATTGAATTTTAATAGATAAAAGAATGATTATAAATAACATACTGTGCTGGGAAATATTTTTGAAATTATTTGTAGCATAATTTATGAATTATTTAAATATGAAAATATTAAGTAAACAGGGAAATAATTTAAATAAAATATGGAAAAATAAGGAAAAATACTCATTATTACAAAGAGTAATTTTGGAAGCTTATATGTAATTTTGAAAATAATTTGAGGAAAAATCAGGTATCAACAACTGCTCCTCTTTACCCGGGAAGGATGAAAAAGTTGTCGGGTAAAGATATGATGGCCAATTTTGATCGAGATGAAACTGTGGGGTAGAATTAGGCCGTACCCTAGCTTCTGAGCTGCCTACGCATCCCTGGTTTTACAGAAATCAGGCAGTATGTAGTTCCGAAATCATCGGCGAAATATACCGGTGATGTTTCACAAGAACGGACGCAAGGTGCAAGGTAAGGTAAAGGTAGGAAGGTCTTACGGGGTTGTTTTGGAAGAACTGGAGCGGTCCACTTCTGCCTGGCTGGCTGTCCCGGCCGGATTACCTGCAAATAAATAACAAGCATATATCGTGCATAATATAAATATGATGCAAGTTCCCGTTGGACTATGAATGTTGTCTTTGGACATTTTAGGATGATGTCCTTAGACCATGATATCCTGGGCCATGAATCGCTTGGTGTGGGATTCACAGGCTATGAAATGATGTTCTCGGGCCATGATGACGGTGCCTCCGAACCATGATGCCTTTGAATAATGATATGCGGGTTGAATAAAAGAGATCCTCAGGCCATGAAATGATGTTCTCGGGCCATGAAGATGGTGCCTCCGAACCATGATGCCTTTGGACAAGTTGGCGCTATTTCATCCCATGAAGAATGCAGTAGTATGATGCTAACAAGAGAGAGCTTAGTCTTGCGATTTGCGAAAGAAAAGAGGGGCAGATCTTAGCCCGAAAGAAAGCATAAGTAAGTAACGTCACGAAAGATGGTTGCTTTTAAAAGGTAGATAGGAGCTTTGTGTAATGAAGTAAAATGCGGAGAGAGGTAGCGTGGAACCTCGTGAGGCAGAATGAAATCCTTACGCAGTGTAAAATGCAGGGGAGGTAGCGTAGAACCTCGGAAGGCATAATGGTAGCCTTATGCAATGCAAGAGACGTAGGGGAGGTAGCATAGAACCTCGGAAGGCAGAATGGTAGCCTTATGCAGTGCAGGAAATGTAGGGGAGGTAGCGTGGAACCGCGAAAGGCAGAATAGTAGCCTTATGCAATGCAGGAAATAAAATGAAGGGGGGGGGGGGGAAGGGGGGACCCCGGGAGGGCAGAAGGGGGGCCTTTGGCGGGGGGGGTAGCGTGGAACCTCGGAAGGCAGAATGGTGGCCTTATGCAATGCAGGAAATGAAATGCAGGGGAGGTAGTGTAGAACTCTGGAAGGCAGAACAATAGCCTTATGCAATGCAGGAAATAAAATGCAGGGGAGGTAGCGTGGAACCTCGGAAGGCAAAATGGTAGCCTTATGCAAGGAATAAAATGACAGTAAGAGTGCTTAGTTGGTGATGAACTACGACGATACGATTGTTGCAAATGAAGCGTTCTTTTGTGATGGTAATAAGCATCGCCATGTGCGACGAGTTTGAGAGATATACGTCCTGCGGGAAATAATGATATGTTTAGGGCTTTCGCCGTCTTTGTAACTGCAACCAAAGAAAAATTGTGAGTTCTGTAAAGGGGAGGGTTAGTTCGCATCCTCGTTGGCTTGGCTTGGCATGTATGCTTGATAATGAGAACTTTGTCATATCACAGGGGTAGCGTTGCTAAACAAGCTATTTTGGGAAGTAAATATGCATGGTTTTATAAAAATATAACATATAATTTAAAACAAATTTCTTTGGATGAACCGACGACCATGACGCGGTTCAAGACATTACAACATCTCTTGCTACGGAATTTTGAGGGTCCTCCTCAAAATTCTGCACCAGTTTGATGGGTGAATGCTTCTGGCTGTTGCTTATGCGGCGACTAGCTGAACTTGCTTCAGAATTTTGAGGTCCCTCCTCAAAATTCTACCCTAGTTTCCATTCGGGGGAAATGAAAATTTGTATTAAATTGTGACCGAACCCATAGGGCTGCCTACATATCCCATCTTAAACAGGAATCAGGTCATGCGTAGTTCAATTTACAATATTTGAGAAAAGCATAAAGAGTTACACATAGTAGCGCTTGACACATAGTACCGATTATCAGTGATGACTGATTCTGGAACTCCGAACCGATAAACAATGCGGTCGCGAATGAAATCGGCCACGACTTTCTTAGTAACCGCTTTATAGGATGCTGGTTCGACCCATTTGGTGAAATAATCAATGGAAACCAGAATGAATCTGTGTCCGTTAGAGGCGGCAGGCTCGATTGGTCCAATAACGACCATGCCCCAGGCGGCGAATGGCCACGGTGAACTTGTTGCATTAAGCTCACTTGAAGGTACTTTTATCATATCCCCATGTATCTGACATCGGTGGCACTTTCAGACATACCGAACGCAGTCCGTTTCCATGGTCATCTAGAAATAACCAGCTCAAAGTATCTTCTTTGCCAAAACAAACCCATTCATATGTAGGCCGCAAGTCCCTGCATGAATTTCCTCAAATAAATTTGATGCTTCCTTTGCGTCAATACACCTTAATAACCCCAAATCGGGAGTCCTCCTATACAGGATTCCTCCGCTGTAAAAGAAATTGTTGGATAATCTCCGAAGTGTGCATTTCTGAGTAGCGTTTGCAGGGTCTGGATATTCTCCCTTTGCCAAGTACTCCTTAATATCATGAAACCAAGGCTTTCCGTCTGCTTATTCTTCAACATAGGCGCAATAGGCCGGCTGATTGTGGATCCCCACTGGGATAGGATCAATGAAGTTCTTGTCTGGATGCTGGATCATAGATGACAAGGTGGACAGTGCGTCGGCAAACTCATTCTGGATTCTGGGGACGTGCCGAAATTCTACCTTTGTGAATCTCTTTCTAAGCTCCTATACATGATAAAGATATGGCAATATTTTGGAATTCTTGGTCGCCCATTCTCCTTGTACTTGGTGTACCAATAAGTCTGAGTCACCAATCACTAACAACTCCTGGACGTTCATGTCGATGGCCATGTTAAGCCCTAAGATGCAGGCCTCATATTCAGCCATGCAGGGAAATCTAAGTTTTGCGGATACCGGATAATGCTGACCGGTTTCTGATATCAGGACTGCTCCAATACCAACCCCTTTGAAGTTTGGTGATCCATCAAAGAACATCCTCCAACCGTCGTAGGATTATGCAATGTCTTCTTCTACGAATGATACCTCTTTGCCGGGAAAATACGTTTTCAGTGATTCGTATTCTCCATCCACAGGATTTTCAGCAAGAGGATCTGCTAGTGCCTGCCCTTTGACATCCTTTTGAGTTATGTAAATAATGTCGAACTCGCTCAGCAGGATTTGCCACTTGGATAGCTTGCCAGTGGGCATGGGCTTCTGAAAGATGTACTTTAGTGGATCCATCTTGGATATGAGGTATGTGGTGTAGGCACAGAAGTATTGCCTTAGCTTCTGGGCGACCCAATTCAAAGTACATCAAGTGCGCTCTAATAAAGAATACCGGGCCTCATACAGAGTGAACTTCTTGCTGAGGTATTAGATTGCTTGCTCGTTCCTTCCTGTTTCATCATGTTGCCCAAGAACGCAACCGAAAGCTCCGTCTAACACTGCAAGGTAGAGTAACAGAGGTCTGCCTGGCTCAGGTGGTACCAGGACTGGTGGTGTTGAGAGGTACTCCTTAATTCTGTCGAAGTCCTTTGACAATCTTTGGTCCACTTGGTTGTGGCATCCTTCTTTAGCATCTTGAAGATTGGTTCACAAATGACTGTGGATTATGCTATGAATCGACTGATGTAATTAAGTCTCCCCAGGAAACTCATAACATCCTTCTTGTTCTTCGGCAGCAGCAATTCCTGAATGGCCTTGACTTTGGATGGATCCAGTTCTATTCTCCGACGTCTTACAATGAACCCCAGCAACTTGATAGCAGGAACCCCGAACGCACACTTTGTGGGATTAAGTTTCAGATTGTACTTCCTTAACCTGTTGAAGAAGTTTCTCAAATCTTCCATATGGTCAGCGGCCTTCTTTGATTTGATGATGACGTCGTCCACATATACCTCGATCTCCTTGTGAATCATATCATGAAATATAGTAGTCATATCCCTCATGTAGGTGGCACCTGCATTCTTCAGGCCGAATGGCATCATCTTGTAACAGTACACTTCCCACGGCATAATGAACGCCGTTTTCTCAGCATCTTCCTCGTTCATCCAAATCTGATGGTAACCGGAAAAACAATCTACAAAGGACTACAGCTCATGCTTGACGCAGTTGTCAATTAGGATGTGTATATTCGGCAAGGGGAAGTCGTCTTTCGGACTGGCCCGGTTGAGATCCCGGTAGTCGACGCAGACTCTGTCCTTCCCATCCTTCTTTAGCACAGGCACAATGTTGGCTAACCATGTAGGATATTCGACCACCGGGAGAACCCTAGCGTTGATCTGCTTGGTGACCTCTTCTTTGATTTTCAAGCTCATGTCTGGTTTGAACTTCCTGAGCTTTTGCTTCACCGGTGGGCATGTTGGATGGGTTGGCAGCTTGTGGGCCACAATAGATGTACTGAGGCCAGTCATGTCATCATATGACCAGACGAATATGTCCTCATATTCTTTTAAGAATTCTGTATATTCCTCATTTTCTGATGGCGACAGATGAATGCTGATGCATGTTTCTTTGACGTTCTCTGTGTTTCCCAGGTTGACGACCTCAGTCTCGTCCCAGTTAGACTTAGGTCTATTCTCAAAGTTCTCCACCTCTTTAATTATATCCTCAGGTATATCATCCTCGTCTGACTCGAAATCCGTTTGTTGAGACGCCTCATTGCATGTCACAGTCGTCGGTTCATCAAGATAAGTAATAGTAATGTTGTGTAAATAAAGTAATGGGGAGGAAAACAGTAGCAAGTAAATATAAGATTTATAAAGAAACTGGAAATGCTTTGATAAATTGAATAATTGTTTGAACATGGGAGCTCTTTCTTGCAGAAATTAAAAATGCGAAAAGGAAGAAAATTCTTTAAATAAATAAACTGTAAATATTGCTTGTTTTGTTAGCCTTGCTACCCCGAGGCTCGACGGGCTTTGGTTGTCCTGACAGACCAATTCTTGAGATATGATCCTTTGCTGACGACCTGTATGGAAGGGCTTTCCTCCCCCTCCTCTTCAAGAATGACACAGCAGTCCATGTCCTCATCGGCCAGAAATAAATCCCTCATTTTCGCTAACGCTTCCTCTTCATCTGTACCGTAGATGATATCAGCTTGTTGGAAAGTTTGCTCCAAGTGAGGTATTGGCTGCTCCAATGGGTAGTAGGGGCTGCTCCATGATGGCGACCAGTTCTTGAATTCCTTCCAAGTGTACTCGTACCCCAAACTGAAAGTGGTACCGTGCTTCTTGAGTGTTATTGTCTTCGTTATTCCCTGGAGATTTTTATCGAGCCCTTTACCTGGCTCGTACCCTTTCCGGTTCAAGATGCTTTCAATCTTACTGTCCCACCACTTGACCTTATCAATGGCGTTAACTGGTTCAATGTTGTGGTAGATCTCTCCACCCAACTTCCTTCTTCCATCGATGACCGAAAAGGTCTGGCGACCGTAGATATGGTTGCTACCGTCGCCGTGAATGATTACCTCTTGGTGATTCCATTCGAACTTCACAGCTTGATGTAGGGTTGATGCCATGGCCCCATCAGCGTGGATCCAAAGTCGTCCTAATAGTAAGTTGTAGGATGCAGGCACATCTATCACTTGGAAATCTACATCGAACCAAGTTGGTCCCATCAGTAAGCACAAGGTGATTTCTCCCATGGTGGACCTCTGCGAACCATCGAAGGCTTTTACGTTGATATCTCCTTCCTTTATCTCATGTAGACTTTTGCCCAATTTCTTGAGCGTGACCAGCGGACAGATGTTCAGGCTGGAACCCCCATCAATTGGGATCCTTGTGATTAAATGATCCTCACATTGTACCATGATGTGTAGTGCTCTATTATGCCCTAACCCCTCGGGCGGTAGCTCATCTTCATGGAAAGTGATCTTGTGGCTCTCCAGTACCTGGCCCACCATGTTGGCCATCTCCCCGCTGGTGATATTGTCCGATACGTATGCTTCACTCAGCACCTTTAACAAGGCACTCCTGTGTGTTTCAGAGTTCTGTAAAAGGGAAAGAATGGATATCTGAGCGGGTGTCTTGTTCAACTGGTCGAGGATTGAATACTCCTTGGCTTGTATCTTTCTCCAATGATAGTCTGAACCTGTCTCAAGGGTGGGAGGACGATTGGCGGCCTGCTTGCTAGACTCGGCCAAATGTTCAGGGGTATAAACTCTGCCAGTTCTTGTCATCCCCTGTGTGGCAATGGCTTCCTCACACTTGCCTTTACCTTTCCTCCTCGCTTCAACGGTGTAGTCTCATGGGATGGCGTTTGAGTAGAAGCATGGCGTTGTTGACATTGCCACTGGAATAGGTGTGGTCATTCTTATTCCCACCGGAGTATATGTTATAGGTGGCCGGACTGCAACTTCGAGAGGCCATACAAACTCAACTTCGATTGGCACTAGGGCCTTTCCTTTGGCGAGCGGTCTCGATTCAAACTCGAGTGGGATGGACATGTTTACCTCAGCATCCTCGGTGGCTGCATCAGAACCACAATCGGGTTGAGAGTAATTGCGGGCTTCTTCGGATCACCCCCTGCAATCAGCCCAATTGATCCCTCGGGATCCCAATCATCATCTACCTCAATCATATGGACACCACCTTTATGGTCGGGCAACGGATTATTGCGAACATTTGGAGCAGGGTCCTTGGCTACAATGATCTTTTTGTCCATGGGAGCTTGTATCTTGTCCTTCAAGGAACGACATTCCTTGATGGTGTGTCCCTTCATGCCAGAATGGTAAGCACATGATTTATTTGGGTTGACCCACTGAGAAGGGTTCTTAGGGGTGGCAGTAGGAATGGGTGTGACATAACCGGTGGCTTTGAGTTTTTGATATAGCTGATCGATGGGCTCAGCTATGGAAGTATACTGTTTCGGAGGGCGACGATCAACTTTAGGGCGGGGTCTTGGGAAGTTTTGGCGAGTAGGTGGTGATTGGTAGTGAGAAGGTTGGGAATTATAAGCATTGTAAACAGGAGCTGGTTGGGAATATCCGGGCGAGGTAGGCTGATATGTGGGTGGTGGAGCTTGATATGTGGGTGAGGGTGCTTGGTATTGAGGTGAAGGTGTTTGGTAACTTGGAGCTGGTTGGTACGTGAATGAAGGTGCGGGATAGACTTGGTATTAAGGAGGGGATTTGGCTTGCTATGCTACCATCATGGCTCCTACATCCTTCTTCCTGGCCACACCACCAGATTGCAGAGCTTTATTAGTAGCTTGTAAAGCTTCAAAGTTGGTGACCATACTGCTTTTGATGCCCTCTTGGATTCGCTCTCCCAACTTGATGATGTCAGAGAACTTGTGACCCTCGACCATCATCAGTCGCTCATAGTATTGAGGATCCTGAGCTCGCACAAAGAACTTCTTCATTTGTTCCTCTTCTAAGGCCGGTCTGACCTTGGCAGCTTCTGACCTCCAACGAGTAGCATACTCGCGAAAGGTCTCCGTTGGTTTCTTCTTTAGGTTCTGGATGTAGAATACATCCGGTGCATTCTCCGTGTTGAACCGGAATCTATCCATGAAGTCCGTTGCCATGCTTACCCAATTAGACCATTTCTTTGGATCCTGGTTGATGTACCAGGACAATGCATCTCCTTTTAAGCTCCTCATGAAGAGTTTCATGCAGATTCTTTCATCTTTTCCCACGCCGACCAGTTTGTCGCAGTAAGTCCTCAGATGGACTCTTGAGTCACCAGTACCATCGAACATCTCGAACTTAGGAGTTTTTTACCCCTCGGGCAGTTCGACATCAGGTTGTATGCAAGGATCTTCATAGTCCAGCCCCTCAATCCCTTTAACTCCTTCGACGCCCTGAACTCGGTTGGTCAATTTCTTGAGTTCCTCGGCCAGATTCATGATGAGCCTATCCTTCTCGTCGGAATCAGGGATATGCGGTGTGGAATGAGCCACGATTTCCATATAAATGGGATTATCGTAAGCCTGGAAGTGGTCTTTTGTCTGATCCTGGAGAGGTGGAGTGTTATGGTGACAGGCATTGTATTTTGCTGGCGAGACTGGGTCCTTGGGGTGATTCGGTTGTTTAGGGATGTTTTGTGGTAAAGTGGGGTTTGGAGCATTTGGGAAGTGGATGTCTGGAACATTGAGGGAAAGTGATAAGTGAGCCAAATTCTTGACTTGGTCAAGTTCCTCTTGGAACTTCAGCAGTTTCTTTTCCAGTGGAGACATACCCTCGTGCAGAACCTGAATACCTCGACCATCAGTGGTCTCAACCTGTTCATCCCTGTTGTCTTTTCTGGTGCCTCTTGCATCTGCCATCTTAGTTTTACCCTTGTTTTTTCCTTTGGGAGGACTGGGAGGAGGAGTAGGAGGAGGGCCCTTTGATCTTGTGCGGTAGGTGGATGATGCCAGAATGTACGAACTAACCTTTGGGGAGGGGAATAATAAATAAAGAAAAACAAAACAAAAGGTAAGGAAGTCAGTGAGGATTATAAAACATATTGCGGTAATTTAAACACGTAATGCGAAAATGTAAAACACATCCTAAGTTGGGGAACCTCTTTGTGCCCGAGGTAGGCCTAGCGACAAATTAATTTGGAGAACTTGAAATGCTAAATGCCTCATTTTATTGATGATAAAAACGACTCTAAATATGCAAAAATTAAAAGTCATTAATGGCCAATGGCCTTATTACATCAAAGGAGACAAAATAAAAGACACCCCTATCTACTTGGTCCCAGAACGACCTTCCCCAGATTCGGCATTCCTACTCCCTTTGATCAGCTTTCCCATCTCGCGAAGTCCCATCAGCAAGTAGGTCCTGGCTAAATATCCTCCTTCGGCTCCTTCAGCCTTTTTGCAGTCCTTGATACTCTTGATGAACTTTTCCTCCAGCTCGACTATACCTCGCTCCAAGTACCCTAGCCTCTTGTTGGAGTTGATAGACATATACTTCCTTTCCTCGATCAGCTTTCTGCTAGACTCGTGTATCTGGTGATGATTATCTTCACATTCACGGAGCCTCTTGTGTATACTGTTGAATTTAACTTGCGCTTCGACCTTCTCATCTATGACCCGGTGACCCTGAGCGAATCCTGGCTCGAATTGGCCCTCCATATCTTCTTCTAACCAGCTTAGATAGAAAAGAGTACAACCGGCATGATACCTGTCTGGCTCGATGGTGTCTTTCTCCAGTACAATCTTGTAGTGCCACAAATGATGGGCTTGGCACTTGTGAGGGCTGTCATCGTTCTGGAAGTCTGCTCGAAGATGTCTCATCTTCTCAACCCTAGGTATAACCTGCCTCATCCCTGCTTGCCTCATAACTCGAAGAGGGACGTAAGGGTACGTTCCCCTAAAACCAATCAATATCAGAAATGAAGCGTCTCGGGATCGGATGATAATTCGTCCGTTGGGAACCATTCAAACATCCACTGAATCTGTCCTCGGTCAAATTTACCAGTAACTCAACCCATCCCTCGGCATTTTCCGGCTGAGTAAACATGTCTGGAATATAGTTCATTCGCTTTGGGTTGTGGAAGGCGATATGGTCATCCCAGATTCTTCGATGGATGTCTTGTCGGTAGTCACCCCTTTGCAGGTGTTCAGTGAGCCAAAGTTGAAGCAGTAAGTAGCAACCTTCGAAGAGTCTTGCTCCCCGCTGACACTTTTCTAAGGCTCGGTATATGTCTGCAATGATCATAGGCACAATGCTGAAGTCCTGTCCGTTGATCCCCTCCATTAAAGTCTTAGTGACCATGGCCAACCTAGTGTGAATCCTATCCTTCTTTGTCGGGAACACCATTAAACCCAGAAAACAAGCCATGAAAGCAAACCCTCGGCGATGGATGTGCGAAGTGAGGGCGAACTCATCCTGATAATTTCGGTATGATTTTCTATGACCGAACCTTTTGTACAAGTAATCAAAAGGGATGTACAAATCCTTTAAACATACCAAGTCTAGATTTTTCTTCAGACCCAACATTTTGAGAAAACCCTGACCTGTGCGATTCTCAGGCATCAGCAATCCTAGATATTCCCAAGCCAAACTGGCCAAACCTCCTATTTCTTCCAGCAGCGGTATTATTTCATTGTTTCCGAAGCGGAATATCGACCGATCACAATCCCAGAATAAGGTAGCAGCCTCTATCATCATTTTGTTAGGCTGAATATCCAAAAGAGATGGCAGGTTGCTCAAGTGTTTCCTGACGAGTGCTTTGTCGCTGGAGTGAAGATCCTCCCACCAGTTTAACAATTTGGGGTGGATGTTGGCGACCATGCTGAATTTGAGGATTTCGTGCCTCATTTCTGCAAAACAAAAAGGGTTAGACCCTTACCCCCACCAGACTCGACTATTTAACATCAATAATTAGCAAAGAGCATTTAGTTCCCCAAATAAATGCACAGAACGTGAAGGTGTCCGTTTGGGTTCGGGGAAAACCCAATGGACTTTGGACGAGGCTATCTTAAAGGCTATGGTGCGGACAACACATTAGCCTTGCTAGGTTTGACCATGATGCATGCAACATTACAATAGATTAAGGTTTCTATGGGGTTTTAGACCGGTACCCTTGAGTGGAAAACTCAAGGGGGAAGGCACGGAACTGTCGACTGCACCGATGATCGACTAGTTTTACCGCAAATACGCCTTTCCAAATTTAGGGGGTAGTAATATTGGAATAGCGTAACCACTCATTGTAAGCGTTTCTATAGGATTTTTGTTTGGCACGAGTGGAATATGAATGCGAAGCATGATATGCAATAAATATCATTTAAACAAATAGGCATGTATTTTCACGTTGAGGAAAACGGTAAAGAAAGGAAATACAACAGTTACAATGGAAAGCGGTTACAAAGAAAACATGAAGATATGTCAATTTCGTTCAGGTGAAATAAATACTCGCAAAAATTAAACAGTTAACAGCATATAACGGGGAATGGAAAATGTGTAAGCATTAAAATGAAAATTATAGGTCCAAATTCACAAAGCAACTTGTAATGGTATAAGCCTAGGGAAAATCCCCAGCAGAGTCGCCATGTTGTCGCGCCCCTCTTTTTTTCCTCCACACGGGTTAGGTACATAGAGATCGGGTTTATGACATTTTGGACAACTCCTTAAAGGAAGAGGTTTAAGGAAGAGTCGCCACCTAACAATTTTATGGTGCGTTAGGGAACCTAAAATGATTAACTCATAAACTAGTTTGCATTACCAGAGATTGGGTAAGGGCTTGAAGTTATCCCAAGGGGAAGGTGTTAGGCACCTCTCAAGATCCACAACTGTGGGTCCCAACCAAATAGTTTTGTGAATTTGGACAGTAAACAAATGACAAGCAAGGATCACGTAAGAGGGGATTTCAAGTAAATGCTGAAATTGTCAAAAGAATTTTAAAGAATAGTAAAGTAAAATCGTTTGAATGAAAATGTCCTAGGTTTTAAATCAATATGGATCACATCAATGCAATACCCGATATGTCACACCTCGAAGAAGGGCTACACGTTGTATTAGCGCACCGGTCATCATATCCATATTCTATCTTTCCCGCCCCGTTAAGGTAGTTAAAACTCGTGTGTCAGTCACGAAGCTTATTGCGTGCTATTACCCATCCCATTCTATAAGTACTGGAGGGTATATAGGACTACTAATCCTACAAGGTGTGTACTAGGTTGAACCCCTAGGTTTAAAAGGATAAAATTCTAAGAGACATGTAAAACAAATAGGACTACAGATATAGGGAACACATAAGGGCAGATACAGGGCTCACAGATCCCTCTACAGGTAAACACATAGATAGCACGTCTCAAACACAATCAAAGTCCAAAATCAAGATTTAGAAACAGGAGCTCTAAGTTGGAAATCAGTATGGTTTCAGCAGTTTCGAAAAGGGAATGCCTTTTAAAAATTCAGTAATGAAGCCGGCATTCAGTTTGAAACAGAGTAGTTTGAAAAGAAGAGTGATTGACTTTAGATTCCAGTAAGTAATAGAAAAATGCACCGCAGTTCAATGAAGTCCTCAGTAAAGTAAATGAAGAACTTTTAGAAAATTTCAGTAAAGCATGATTTAGAATGACAGAGTGATTCAAAGGGGCAAGTGACTTTTGGAAGATCCAGTAGTTTAAAGCAGAGTAGGAGTCAGTAGTTTAAGGAAGACTTTAGTAAAAGGAGAGTAAGTAAACGTTTTCAGGAAACAGTAGCTTTAAAAATATAGAGCAGGTATTCGATTGAACAGAATGATTTTTTGCAAAGAGTGAAACTGCCTCTGAAATCCAATAATTCGAAAACACACAGAGCAGTAATCTAATAACTTAGTTAAAGAGGAAATGAATGCATGATTTCCAGAATCAGTATTTGAAAATAGTAGAGTAGGAGTTTTTAGGAAATA
>ML252326.1:103175-131776 GCA_005239495.1 Nicotiana undulata
AAAACACACAGAGCAGTAATCTAATAACTTAGTTAAAGAGGAAATGAATGCATGATTTCTAGAATCAGTATTTGAAAATAGTAGAGTAGAAGTTTTTAGGAAATAGGGTGAACTTCAGAAAGAGATAAAACATGAATGAAAAGCATTAAAATTTAAGAAATTCAAAAAGGGACTGATTGGTTCTAATACCAGCTAAGTGAAACACGATAAGGTTTTGGTTTTAATAATGTATTAGGACTAAAGTTTACCTAGACATTCGTATACATTGCCTATTTGTTTATAGGTGAGCATGCAGACTTCAGTTCCAATTTTAAGAGAGGTGATGCTATATTTGCAGATCGTTTAAATCAATTGACCACATTTTAGCGAGGTTAAGCATGCTGATTAGGTGTTCAACAACTGTAATTCAAAACCAATATGAAGTCCTAAATAGCAGGATATCTAATGCACATAAGTAAAAATCCTATAGGCAGGTTTTCTACATGCAATGCTTATGAAGATGCAACAGTAGAATGTCACGACAGTTCCATTACTTGTTGTAGTTATTAACGAGGAGCAATGTTTATAAAATGATATGAATAGGCATGCTGTAATGAAGAACCTAAGCATGGTTTCTGGTGCATGTCCTAAACAGGATATCTATTGCGCACACAAGTAAGTAAAATACTATAGGCATGTTTTCTACCCATACTATACTAAACATGCATAGTTCCCCCCATATCCACTATCCAACCCCAATATCTGCTTACAGGTTATTACAGGACAAATAACAAATTACAGTGATGAAAAGAAAAAATAAGAAGCTACCTCTATAGGGAGCCTTCAATCAGGCCCATTCTTCCGACCTCAATCCTTTCGACTTTCACAGCCCCCACATGGTCTGGGTGCGGCAAAGCTCCCTAGGGCCCTCATGAGTCCCTGGCCAATACCAGCATCCAAACATAATTGCCAAAGTTGAACAAGTGCAGTGTGGAATTACCAGCCTCAGTGTATCAAGGTTCAGAGGGAACTCATGGGTTCCCTAAGAAATGCTTGCACTGAGGGGGTAGAACCTAAATTTCTAAGAGTAGTGTGAAGTGCTAGAAAGAGAGAAACATTTGTAGCTGAAAAGAGTTTATAAAACTGGAGAGTTATTTTGAAAGATTAGCTTTTGAAAAACAAACAGAAGTACTAGACCAATCAACAAGTTCAACACTACATGATTTCACACAGGGACGATGGGAGATGGGAAAAATAGATCGGGAAGTGATACATGGATTTAATAGAATTGTTCAAACATGATTATACAAATCAGAAAGGTTCAGGGAATCAAGAAATGGTCAAGTTTAAACATGACGATAGACAGTAACAGGATACAAGCATAACAAGTACAAATCAAGAATAAACAACAATCTTAGAAGCATTAGCATGTAAATCTTAAAGAGATGAAGCATGGTGAGTACTGAAAGATAAACAAGAGACTTAATTGCAAGTTGAACTGTAGAAGAACAAGTAGAAGAAAATCAGGAGGATGACAAATTGAAACAATAATAAACACATTGATTTGAGACTTGGAATTAAATTAGAACATACCAGTGAGAAAAAGAGCAAAGAAGAATGCAAAAGAAGAGTGAGAGCACAATGTTAGCCTTGGCTTATAGCCGGCTAACAATAGACAAGAGCAAAGCGAACAATAGTAGTGCAAAGAAAGAGAGAAAGAATTCTAGAACAAGAAAGAGCTTAGAATAGTATTCATGTTCCCTGTTTAATGAAAGAGCATAAGTATTTATAGTTGAAAACATGTGCTCAAATAAGGCAAGAATTGGAAGGCAGAATCAATTAGTGTAAGTAAAGACACGCTTCCCTTAAGTCAAGGGATTCAAACTCAAAAATGGTAAGACAATATAGCCACATAAGGTAAAGGAAAATCAGTACCATACTTAAATAAGGAAAGAATCCAAGCCTGTTAAGTAACAGGGAAACTCGGAATCAAGTAACTAAGGAATCAAGAACAATCACTTCCTTAAGTTAAGGGATTCAAATTCAAACGGTAACAATACATAGTTATATAAGGCAGAGTAAGATCAGTCAGTAATCAACAAAGAAAGAAAATCATGTTTACCAAGCAATAGGGTAAACAATTAGGACCAAGTTCAGAAAACTCCAATTAAGGAGTGAGTCACTAGAATGAGATGATACAACAAATCAATCAGCTTACACATTCGAGTAACACCCTAGGGTTTTACAGGAATCCATCAAATAAGGGAATCAGATTCAGTCAAGAGGGGATTACTATACCATGCTTCAACATATAAATAGAGAAGGCAAATAATAGTAGCAAATAGACAAGTCTAGTAACGTTGACAGAAAGAGGCAAGAGATGAACAACATATGAATATAATCACACAGAGATGCCACAAACAAACTAAAGAATCATTCAAAGCCTGATAATCACAGAAAACTTAACAAGAATCAGGCAGTAGGAAGAACCAAACACAAAGGTCTAAAACAAATTAGGGCTTTTCAACATAGGCAAGTTAAAAAGCGGTAAGAGAGTGAAAACAGTAGAGATATGCAAATGAAGAGTTCAAGCATAAAGAAGAAACCCGTTTAAACTAGTATACGAAGATTCAGAGAAAACCCTAATTTCAAAGGGAACAAAACTTTTGAAAACTGAAGAAGAAAATAGTGCAAAATATGAGAGAATGAGTTTAAATCGTTAAAAATACAGAGATTTAAGAGATTTAGGTCAAAATTGGGGTTTCATAATAACCTAGAGAAAAATAGGAGAATCTGCCGTGACACTCTGGAATAGTGGTGGTTATGGCACAATCAAATCAAAACCCCGCCGGAGAGAGGCCGAAAACAACCCAAGCAGGAGCTCTAGTGGCCGTCTGGCATGGTCGAAACTCTTTAAGGGTCTCATAGACGGAGTAAGCCGGAGCAAGGAGGCGTCAAGGCAGCTGGTAGTCGAAAGGACGGTGGTCGGAGGGGGCCGGAGAGGAGATAAGCTTCATCGGAGAAGGAGGTGAACCTGAAGGTTCTAGAGGGAAGGGAGAGGGAAAGAGACGAGAAGAGAAAGAGAGAGTCAGTCTCGAAGACTGAGGGGTTGGGGGGGGGGGGTTGTTTGGTTTAATTATGGTAAGAAGATATCTGGGTCGTTGATCTCATTTGATCAACGACTCAGATCAATTGGAGGTTGGGCCGGGTAAAGAAATGATTTGGGCTGGGTTGATGGATTGGTTAAATGGGTTGGGTATTGGGTTAAAGAGGGTCATATGGGTTGGGTTAAATGGGTTTAAAATATGGCTATGAATTAAATAGATGTGGCTAATTGCTAAATATCCAATTAAGTAGGTAATTAATTACTTAAAAGAGCCAATAATTATATAAAAATAAAATTAATCTAAAATAGGTAGAATTACAGTAATTGGCTAATATTAAGGGTAAAGATGCATAAGTTTCGAATTAAAACAATACAAAATGTTCAATTGGGCCATAATTGCAAAATTATTGTAATTGAAATTAAAGAAGACCTAATTGGCTAATTTGTGAAATAATTTGATTTTAATAGATGAAAAATGATTATAAATAACATACTGAGGTGGGAAATATTTTTGAAATTATTTATAGCATAATTAATGAATTATTTAAATATGAAAATATTAAAAAAAATAGGGAAATAATTTAAATAAAACATGGAAAAATAAGGAAAAATACTCATTATTACAAAGAGTAATTTTGGAAGCTTATATGTAATTTTGAAAATAATTTTAGGAATAATAGGGTATCAACGGTACTTAGTCAAAAACTGTTGTAAATAAAAACAGTTACGACAACATCCTTGTACTTATTCAAAAAGTGTTGTAAATAAAAACAGTTAAAGATGAAAAAGCATTATCCTTGTATTTATTCAAAAGCTGTTGTAAACAAAAACAGTTACGGGTAAGAATTGATACCCTTATATTTATTCAAAAAACTGTTATAAATGAAAACAATTATTCCCTTGTATTAATTCGAAAAAACTTTTGCAAAAGAAAAACAGTTACGAAGTACAAGTTCAAATCAAATCTGTTGAAAGAAAAAACAGTTACAAATGAGTTATGGACGAAACACAAACACATGTAAAATGTTATGAAAGTTCAAAATGATACAAAAACTTTCTTCAAAACATTGTTAAGAAAAACATGTGAAATTCCTATCTCTCTTTTGTATATTTACACCATTATGAAGTTGAGACGTCTTCTTCATTAAGTGTCGATAAAAAAGGGCCCTCTTTTATAAATCGTACCTATTAACGAAATGGTACGAAAAATATAAGCATTATTTAATGCAAAATCAAAAACTAAGAGGTAAATCAAACACCTCGAAATATCTAAGCATCATTTAATGCAAAGTCAAAAACTCAGAGGTAAACCAAAAACCACAAAAAGAAAGCATGCAAGAATGAAACAAAAACTCAAAGAAAGATAAAGTCACGCTAATATTGATATTAATATATTACGACAAAATAAGCTAAGTGTTGACTTAGTCTGAGCCGGATTAGTTTATATATTGATTGCCCCTAAGTTGTCAGTTGGGTACATACAAAGGATCCAACTTTACTCTCGATGGGACTGGGGCTAACTACCAATTGTTGCAAATAAAAAAAAAAAGAACCAAGTTCCTTAAACTTTTCTAGATGGGGGGTTGTCTTCACTGGCAGGAGGAGCAGCTTGAGATGGAGAGAAACGAGAAGCAGGGACCTCAACCTCAGGTGAAGAGAAATTCTGACTTTGCCGAGACTTCTCAATCGTCTCTCTGGTTTTAGCAATTTCGGCTTCCAAGTAAAAAACCTTTTGGCCCATTTACGTCAATGTGTCAAGACGGGCATTCAGATAAACCCAACTAATATCGACGGCTACTTTGTCCTCAAGAGCTTCATAGTCCTACTCCCATTATTCAGCTTCAGCTCTTAGCTCATCTCTCTCAGCCACGACAGCATCATGGGAAGCTTTTAAAAGAGCAAGAGACCTTTCTAGAAATTGGACCTTCTCTGAAAAATACGGAGGTCAACTTGGGTTTGGGTGATCAATTGAACAAGTTCACCATAGTATGCCTCCTTCTGATCTAACAAGGCCTTCGGGCTCCTAATCTTTTCGGTGGCACGGGAAAGCTGCTCTGCAAAGGAAGACTCCAAGATATTTTTGTCCTTACCTTCCTGGTTAGAAGATGCCTTCTCTATGGCCAGTTATACTGCAACAACTCTAACCCGCTGCTCCAAGGTACACGTTTCCTCCTCCATTGCCTCCATGTCAAGTTGTAAACTCTCGTACTGCTCCTTCCAATTATCAGCCTCAATAAGGAAGTCATTTGCTGCTTGCTCCATTTGAACGACTCTCTTAATTAACTCTATGCCTATAAGATTGATCTACATAGAAAGGAAAATTAGATACGGTAAGAATATATAAGTACATATGAAGGGAAAGCAAGTTTTACCTTTAAGGAAGAATGAATAATCTCATTCATCCAAGTCAAGGAGATGTGGCTTTCTAGCTTAGACTTCTCAGTTGGGCCTATCAATGTCTTTAACCATACATCAGCCTGGCCCAACTTTTTCAAGAGGCTGCCCGCCGTAGGAACCTCTATTGTAACTTGCTTCATTACCCCCTGCTGGAAGACCCTACTTCAACAACAGAAGGCACTGAAGTGGGGGCAGGTGAAGGAGCCACGAACGGAGAAAATTGAGGAACAGAAACAACAATGGGAGCAGGACGAGAAATAACATCCACAGAAGCAGAAACATCAACGGTAGCAATAGAAGTACGTTCCTTAAGAGCAGGAGGAGAGAAAATATCAAGGGGAGCTTCATCAGAAATGGTACCAAAAAATTGACGAAACATGAGATCAATGGATTCACGAACATGAGAGGGAGTTGCATCCCCGGGGGCAGAAAGTTTGGATTCAGGCACGGGAGGATCAACAATGGGTGCAGACTCGTCGTCATAGACCACCCTCCTCCTACGTTACCTGTGGACCAGCGAACCCTCCTGTTCCTCCTCCTCCTCTAAGGTCCTGTACCCACTTGCTTTTCTTTTCGACGAGGAGGAACCAACAATGATCTCCTGGGCCTTTTCCAGGGACAACCTTGAAGTGGACATAGCCGCAGCAGAAATTCAACGAGCAGGAAACCCTAACAAATGAAAGGGATCAGATATAGCTCAAAAAGAGAAGAAGTAAAAACAAAAAACTTCACTTACCGTGGGTCTTAACCTTCCAACCAAACCTCACAGTGAGTTACTTCCACGAATGTTCTTCTAAAGAAGCAATAAACAAGAGTTTTTCTCCCCAATCACGAAAACCGGAGACATTCTCGACGATTCCCATGGTTGCTGCAAAAAGAAAAATAAACAGTCAGTATTGTTAATTTATTGAAAGAAAAATAAAAGGAAAGTGAGCAAAACTGTACTCACATGCAAAATTCCACTTTTCAGGGAAGGGGAGAGTTTCTTCACCTACTAAACCTACAGTAGGGACACCCACATACCGAACATACCACCCTCTATCTTGGTCATCATCTAGAGTAACTAACACCATTTTACTCCTAGTTGCGAGAGTGAACACTCCTTGGCGGAACAACATCGGAGAATAAAGGTGAATAAGATGATGTAAGGTAAAGGGTACGAACGCTAACTTGGCCAAATACCTAAGACACGCGACTACTCGCCAAACACCAGAACCGACTTGTCCCAGACAAACTTTGAAGAATTGACAAAACTCGATGATAACAGGGTCGATGGGAGGCTTGAATCCTAATGTGAAGGGATAGGTATAGACAAAAGAGTACCCAATCCTGTAAGAGGTTATCCTTCGGTTATCGTTAGGAACAACAACAGGAAAATCAGGCTTCTAATGACAATCCCTGCGTACAAGAGATACTAAGCCCTCAATTATTTGGATAGGATAAAGGTCAGCACTGTCATGTGATCACATTGAAGAAATCTGCTCACTCATAGCCTGACTATCCTTGGAAAAAGAAAACTCTGCGGGAACAATCTCATCGACTCTCGGCTCACGAAGTGGTTCAGCATATTCTCTACTCTTTGACGAAGATCTAGAAGCCCTAGCCCTCAAAAAAGATGAAGGGATATCAGACCTAGAAGATGGCGGGGGAGAATAATAAGAAGAAGAACCCTTGGAAGGAGTAGAGCTTAAGCTCCTAATCCTACATCCTCTCCTACTCCGTGTTTGAGAAGAAGAGGGAGTCAACTAATCTATAATAATGACTTTTCTAGATTGTTGATTTGAAGAAGACATATTTACGAAGATGAAGAATTTACAAATAAAGAAAGAAGGTCGGAAGTTTTTCGTGAAAGTAAAGAAAGGAAAAGGGGTATTTATACTCGAAGGCGACCGTCAAAAAGTGGAAAAAATAGTGATGTGAAAGTCATAATTGAAGTTGTCACTTCATGACTGATGGAGCCGCAAAAAGCCCTAAAAGGCACTGAATAATTGTAGAACCAACCCTGGAATGCCACATGGCACGGGCATTAAATGGAAGTGACAAACGATGCATACATTCAGAGACGGATACAATGGTACGAGTGAAGCGGCGGCAAAATATTCCCTCCATAAATGAGTATCCACTTACCAAATATTAATCGCTAAATAAATGGTAAGTGGGGGGACTATCTGTATTGGTAAAAATGAGCTTCACACGTGTAACAATTATGATGACTCAACAATGTATGTGGAGCAATGATAACATGACAACTGGCCGAGACTTTATGAAGAGGTAGATAAAAAAGAATGAAAAAACATACCCACGGGGTAATCAAATACGGGAATCTCAACCTAATTAAGACGATGATGAGACACGGTCAGGATGAAAATCAATGCAAAATACATGGCATATTCGGGGAACTTCAATTAATGAACCAAACGTTACATAATCTTCACGCAACAGTTACGATTAGTCGTTGTAATGTTACATTAATGCCATTATTAGTAATTAATGCTCAATCACTGAAAAGAGTAGACGTTATATTAATAAATTCCATATAAAAGGGAGTAAAATATAACTTGTAAAGACACGTTCGAACCACTATTGAAATATACTTACTTTCTGCGCATCCTTATTGCTTACGAATTTACTTGCAATTATTTCCATATTCTTTTGGTTATCAGAAACCCGTGTTCTTCTTAAAATAGCTTTGGCAGAGAATCTAATTATTTGGTTAAACAGAGACAAAAGGAGGTTTTCAAGGCCTAGGAACACAATTTTGACTTATAAAATGAGAGATGACCTTTTGGGCCATCACATTTTGCCAATTGAAACATCAGATATTTCGCCAGGAACTAATAGTGGTTCATTGTATTGATCATCATTGTTTCCTTCCTTGTTAGAAGAAGGTGTCTCGTTAAATGTCACATGAACACTTTCTTCTACACATTTTGTCCTTTTGTTGTAGACTTTGTAAACTTTTCTTTGAGAATAATATCCCAGCAAGATTCTTTCATTACTTTTTGCATCAAACTTCCCAAGTTGGTCCTTCCCATTGTTGAGAACATAGCATTTACGCCCAAAGGTTCTCAAATGAGTTATCTTTGATTTTCTTCCACTGAATAGCTCATAAGGGGTTTTGTTCAAGAGGGACCTGATTATGCACCTATTCACCAAATAGCATGCAGTGTTTATTGCCTCTGCTCATAAATTTTTGGCAATTCCACTGTCAATAAGCATTGTCCATGCCATGTCTTCTAGAGTTCTATTCTTCCTTTCAACCACACCATTTTGCTGTGGAGTCCTTGGGGCTGAGAAGTTGTGAGTAATCCCATTTTCACTGCAAAACTCATCAAATTTGTCATTGTCGAATTCTCTCCCATGGTCAGATCTGATGCAGGCGAAACTTTTAATTCCATTTTCACTTGGATTTTCTTGACAAAGTCCACAAATACCTCGAATGTCTCATCTTTTGTTCTAAGAAACAATGTCCAAGTGAATCTTGAAAAGTGGTGTACAATCATAAAAATATACTTCTTTCCACCTCTACTTTGTATTCTCATAGGATCACACAGATCCATATGAAGGAGTGTGAGTGCTTTTGATGTGCTAACATCCTTCTTTGGCTTAAAAGATGATTTCGCGTGTTTTTCTCTAGCACATGCATCACACACTCTGTGCTCCTTGAACTTTGAATTTGGTAGACCACGAACCAGGTCCTTCTCTATCAATTTATTTAGAAGTGAGAAGCTTGCATGACCCAATCTTCTATGCCACAGTTCTGCATCATCATCAACTTCCTTCAAGCAGCTCATATCACCTGCTTGCAGAGATTCAAAATCAGTAACATAGATGTTCTTGAATCTTTTGGATACTAAAACCACTTCACCAGTTACCAGATTAGTAACTATGCACACTTTAGACAAGAACACTACTTTGTTCCCTTTATCATAGATTTGAGAGACACTCAAGAGACTGTACTTTAGGCCATCCACATATTACACGTTCTCAATTGAGTGTGAAAGATACTTTACAACCTTTCCTACACCGAGAATGTACCCCTTTTTCCATTGTCAAATGATACATTTCATCCTTACAGGGATTTTAGTAAGATAAAATCCATGGTGTTTCCGAGTTATGTGCTTTGAGCATCCACTGTCCATGATCCATTGCAGTCCTCTTCCTCTTACTTTTCCCTGCAAATATAAATTATGGGTTAGATTTAGGAACCCAAACTAGTTTGGGTTCCTTATAATGAGGAAAAGGATGGATAAGAGTTTTTCTAGTCCATGCAGACAAGATGCAATTTTTGCGAGTGGTACCGGGTCCCCCTTTAGTAGTCACTTTTTCAGCAAACACTTCGTTTTTTCTAAACAGATTGAACCCTGGCATGGCAATTTTCTTTGAAGTGCCCATTGTTCCCATAGTGGGTACAAAGCTAGTTATCCGGAATAGCGACGTACTTACTGTGAGGGTTGTAAGAAATTTTCTCCTTTGGAACCCGATTCCCTGCCTGTTTCCACTATTATGGAAGTACATGGCAGTGAAAACATCTGAGGACCAGGTCCACTTAAGAGATTTCTCAAGATCAATTTTTGCTCTCTCCAATTCAGCTTAAAGTTGCCTATTTTTCTCTAGTTCACCACATAAACTAGTTTTCATATCATTCAATTCCTTTTCAAGCTTGATGTGTGTCTCACGAGCTACTTCCTTCCCTTTCTCATCACTTACAAGCCTATGTTCTGATTTGAGTCCCTCAATTTTTTCCTCTAGGTCTATGATTACCACCAAAAAGTCATCCATTTTCTTGCTCTGTAGCTGCAATTTTCTCTACTAGAGTATTCTTTTCTTTGCTAAGGTTCTCTATGGTTTCCTTCAAGTCAACAATCACTACCATCAGGTCATCTCTCTCATTTTCTACACTGTTAATCTTTCAAGTTAGAACCTCTTTTTCTTTTTTAAGATTATCTATAGTCTCCTTTATATCAACCACACAGACCACCAGATCATCTCTAGATTGTTCAGCATCTCCTAACTCTATGGTCAAAGCATCCTTATCATTAACGAGACAATAATATGCATCAATTAGAACATTCGCTAATGACATCAATTTCTTAGAAGAGTAGGACTTCAGATTTCTCTGAACATCCCTCAAATTTACCTCATCATTGTCATCATCTTCATCATTATCAAACTAAGCCATCAATGCAAATAATAAATCATATTTCTTTGCTTCATTTTCCACTGCCATCATGGAACTGTTTCCTGCATCTGGTTCCTCTTTTAATTCACTGGAGGAGTGTTCCCATGCAGCAAGAGCTTGCTTCACGACATTGTCAGCTGCACCTTTTCGCTAAATCGTTTGTCAGGAACCGAGTTCCTTTTTGCTGCTTTGTCAGAGTTGTTTTTGCAGTGCTCCTGCTTCAGAAGTGGGAAATTTTTGATGAAGTGCCCTGGATTTTCGCACTTGTGACAGAGATCAAAGTTCCTTGGTTTACTTGAGTTTCCTCTCTTTGGTATACCACCATTTCTTCGAACCATCTTTTGAAACCTTTTAGTGAGATATGCCATGTCACTATCTTCTTCACTTGAGCCATTGTTTTCAGCCTTGAGCACCAGGTTCTTATCCTTTCTTGGCTCCCTTCTTTCACTGTCTTTCTTTCTTTTCATCTCGTATGTCTTCAGATTTCCAATCTGCTCATCCATGGTTAGAGTTTGTAGGTCTTTGGCTTCAGTGATGACGTTCACCTTACTCTCCTAGGATCTAGGTAAAACACTAAGGACCTTCCTCACAAGCTTGTTTCTAGGAATGATTTCTCCAAGTGAATGAAGCTCATTTATGATAGATGTGAATCTTGTGTGCATATCTTGTATAGACTCATCATCTTTCATCCTGAAAAGCTCATACTCGGTGGTGAGCATATCAATCTTGGACTGTTTAACTTGAGTGGTTCCTTCATGTGCCATTTGCAATGCTTCCAAGATCTTCTTGGCACGAAAGTTCTTCTCAACATCTTTTCTGTCAATATCGCTGTATTCTTTTCTAGTTTTCAGCACCATCACTCCAGGTTTTCCAACTTTCTTCATAGGAACCATCACAAATGATGTCCCACAACTCGGAGTCTTCTGCCATTGTAAAATCATGCATATGAGTCTTCCACCAGCCGTAGTACTGACCATTGAATCTAGGAGGCCTGTAGGTTGATTCTCCTTCCTCAAAGTTAGGTGGAGCAGCCATTGAGATCCTTTCTAGGTGTTAATCGTTTAGAAAGAATCCGCTCTGATACCAATTGATAGTTTATATGAGTCCACCAACTGTATAGAGACCTGGTCCTATATCAGTTCCCTCAGTGCTAACTGCTGAAACAATATGTAAATAAGACAGAGGATTTTTACGTGGAAAAATCCCAACTCAATGGGACAAAAACCACGACCTACACTGGTAGGATTTCAACTTCACTAACTCGTAACTACACTATTATAGGCCACTTTGTAATGACTCTAATACAAAGACTTCAATCTCACTAACTTGTAATACACTTACCACAAGCCACATTTTCACTCACTAGTTACAAAGACTTCAACCTATGACTAACTCTAGGCACAACACAAACTCAGAGGGTTTATGATTTTGAGTTTCCTAAAACAAAGCTTCTAAGAAAGCAATATAGGAGTTACAATGAAGAAAAAAACACAAGATTACTACTCAACTAAGGACACACATAGACTCATAATGGAACTGGTCTGTAGTGGAGTTGTCTTCTTGTTCTTGACGCACTTGTGACTTCAATACTGGATCAGATCTTCAATGCTTGAGAGAATATCACTAAATTCGTAAGTATGTTGTTTTTGTCTTACACCATGTTATTATACCTCAATGATATCCCAAGGATGATATCCCAAGGATGATGTCCAACGACCTCAGAATGCAGATTTTATGGTTCGAATAGCTTCGTTAGGTGATTTGGGACTTAGGAGTATGTTCAGAATAATTTTGTGATGTCCGGTGTAGAATTAGGCTTCAATTGGCGAAAGTTAGTTTTTGGCGATTCCGGTCGGTAGTGAAAAATAGGATATCGGGATTGGAATGGGATTCCGACAGTTGGAACAGGTTATTAATGTCATTTTGGATGTGTCTACAAAATTTCAAGTCAATCGGAGTTGAATTGGATAGTTTCGGCATCGTTGGTGAATTCTAGAGATATCAAAGTTCTTAGGCTTGAATCCGCTGTAAATTTGGTGTTTTGATGTTAGTTTTGGTGTTTTGAGAGTGCAACTAAGTTTTAATGATGTTATGAGACGTGTTGGTAAGTTTGTTTGTGGTCTCGAGGGGCTCGAGATTGATTTTAGGTGATTAACAGGCATTTTTGGACTTATATCAAATGCTGGTTTCTGGTTTTTGTGCACAACAGTTTTGTTCACTGCGATCGCGGGGGAAGGGATGCGATCGCAGTGAGTTAATTTGGGGGCAGGTTCATTTGTGCTATGCGATCGCGTACAACGGTATGCGATCGCGGAGAAGGGGGAGAGGACCCTTTGCGATCGCGGGAGCCAGGATGCGATCGCATAGTGTATTGGGCGCGTGGGGGATTGGCTGGAAAAAAGCACTGTGCGATCGCATGCTTTGAGTTGCGATCGCGGAGGTCAAAAAGGAGAACACTGTGCGATCGCGTGGATTTGACCGCGATCGCGGAGAGTAAATCAGTGGGCAGTATTTAAATATTTCCTCCGCGACTTAAACCCCATTTCGAGAGACAAGCGCATTTCGGAATAGTTTTCGGGCTAGTTTTGAGGTAAGTAATGTCTTTAAATCCTGTCCTGAGGGTATGAAACCCCAGACTATGCACCCTTTCACGGGTTTTGAAATGAAAAGGTGGAAACTTTGGATATATATTCCTTACTTAGGCGACTATTGAGTTGCAAAACGGCTTTTTTAAAGCTTATTTCCATTAGTACTATATATACTTGATATGTTTTGGGCTGTAAGCCATGTTTGGGGCCTAGTGCCAATTTTTTTACCCCTTGGGGGATGTTTTACTATTATCCTCACTGGTATGTTATGATTTTTCACTCAGTCTTTTCTGTGAAATGTTTTAGACACCCACAGTATTTTGATACTACTTCTTGGAAATGAAACACTATTTTTGGGTCGAGAACCGGGTATATTTATGGCCTGAAGGGCAAATTGATAGTGTCTGACTGAGTGAGGTTGCTGGCCTATATTGTGAGGATGATATGATATGAGTGAGTCCGCGGGCCTATATTGTATTTGATTTATGCCATGGTGTGTCTTATTATAGCGCTTGGGCTGTAGGAGCCCCTCCGAAGTCTGTAACACACCCCCAGTGAGCGCCGGTACCGATTGGGTTATGCCCGCGGGGCTTATGATGAGTGATGGTGAGGATGCCTGATGGGAAGAGTGATTGTGAGGTTTCTTGAAGGGCAGAGTGATGATGAGGTTGCCTGATGGGCAGAGTGATTGTGAGGTTGCCTGATGGGCAGAGTGATTGTGAGGTTGCCTGATGGGCAGATACTGAAAGAAATTATTACGAGAAATGACTATGGCCCGAGAGGCAGTTCTATGAATATTCTTACTAAGCTTTCAAACTATGATTTACTTCGTTTTCAAACTGGTTTTACTGAGAATTTATTGAGATATAGTGATATTGCACTTGTTTTCAAGGGATTTCTGAAAACTGATTTCGAACTTATTATTTGATGAATACTACATGGTGACTTGGTATTTTACTGGTTTGTGGAATTGTGTACCTGTTCTGTGTGTTTATATTAGTCAGACTGTAATTTATTTTCATTATTACTGAGTTGGCGTACTCATAAAAACTCCTTGTGCCTCTGTGCACAGATTCAGGTCCTAGCTCGCAGCAGTAGCTGACACAGGTTCGATAACAACATTTCACGGGATTTCGAGGTAGCTGTCCAGCGTCCACAACTTCTCCATTTTCCTTTCTCATTTAGTCTTAGCATTTGATTCAGAGACATATATTATAGTTTTAGCAGAGTTAGATTTATTTATCCTTAGATGCTCATGACTATTGACTCCTGTTCTGGGAGGTTGTTTAGAGTTGTATAGTTCATTATTAGGGGCGCTAGACTTATATAATTTATTTCTTTATTATGACTGCTATTTATTGTTATATTGTGAACTATTATAATTGAAAAAATGCGTAGTAAAGTGATGGTTGGCTAGCCTAGTTCCGTGATAGGCGCCATCACGGGTTGTTAGGATTTGGGGTCGTGACACATGCATCAGGTCCTTTATCTGGTTCTAGACAGAAAGTTTGTTAGATCATCAAAACATAAGACTATAAGACTTTAAGTCCATCATATCAGTTTGAATTAATTTAACATATTATTAATATTTAAACTGTTCTTCAGTATAGAAAAAGATCCATTTTAAATACACAAGAAAATAATTACCATTAGCAAATTTCAGGAATTTTAAATTTTTATGGATTATAATAATGAAATCAACAAATGATGTTAATCATAAATTAAAAAACCTCAGCATATAAACTTATTGAGGAAACCCCTGAATATGAGGAAAATGAAAGAAAAGTATTAAGAAAATATTAATGTAACTTTAAAAAAGAATAGCTAGAGACACAGAGAATTTGCATATCGATTACGAGATTCCTCGTCAAATATCAAGCTTTTTGTACATGATTAATTGGCTATGTCATGAAAAATATTTAACGATTTAAAGAAATTATTTTTTCTATAAACAATTGAAGGGTCGACCTGCCCTAGCCTGCGACCCTCTTATGGATGGGTTGGACTGACCATTTCAAGGCACATTGATATAGCGGACCGACCCGTCCTAACCCGTAAAATTTAATAGCTTGTGAGGCTTGGGCTGATCTGGCCCCTCTATCCCAGATAATAATATTTTAAGTCTTTCTTCTGGGAGGAGGGACTAAAGTTTTCTGGCAACCCTTTCTCTTCTTTTTTCTGTTTCTTTTCACTCTTTTTCGTTTCACTTTGGAGAAAATGTATCCACAAGCTTTACTTTTCTATCGTGAACATTCAAGTCCAAAGAAACGTTTTAAGAATAAAAAAAAGCCATATCACAAGATAAGATAAATTATATATATAAATTTCTTAGGGAATGTTGTACGTACATAAATGGGATAATTTCACGTAAGTACAACTCACACGCCTGCATTGCAACATAATAGCCTAGATACCACTTTGAAAATTTATAGCCCAAAAATAATAGGCTAATTCTCTGAAACAACTTATTTCACACAATCTACTACGGTTATTGTTCCCTCTTTATACAACCAGATATATTCATTCTCTCTTGATTTCCTTTGATTATTAAGCATTTGATAAAAAATGCAAATCAGTCACATAAATTCAAACACGTTCATGTACAATTGCTAAACCAATCGGATAAAAGAAAAATAAAAACTTGGTAAGTGAATTGTAGAATTCCTCCGTCGCGTACAAGATTTGTTTCATACCGCACATATACGAAAAAGATGAAGATAAGTGTCAAACTTTCATAAAGGCTTCTTATACACTGACAATGTATATATGTCCTTATAAACTAAGAAAATATAATTATACAACATTACACACAATTATACACGTTTGTACACAATTACATAATTATATAATACTATATAAGTGAATATAAACACCACTTATACAATATCTCCACTAGAAAACATAGTATGTCCAGCACTACACTTACTGTAAATAATGTATCATCTTGCATAAACATGTATAATAGTATATAAGAGGTGCTTGTATATCCATATACACAATTATATACTATTATACAATATTAATACAAATTGCTATTGTCACGACCCCAAAACTGTCTGGTCGTGATGACGCCTATCTTAATACTAAGTCAGGCCATATTCGCATTTAGAACACAAAATGATATTTATCAGCTTACCATTTATATAATATTGCATAAACATCTGGTTTGAAGCATTTAAATATAAATATGACAAGTCAAATTCTAAACACCGCCTAGAAATCCCGGAGTCACTGGGTCACGAGCATCTAAGAGAATACATAAATCCGACGCCAATCTCTAATACAAATCAGACTAAGGAGTACAACTGCTAAAGAAAAATAGAATGAGAAGAAGGGTTGCGGACGCTTGTAACTACCTTGCTCAAATCTACGTGAAAGTCCCTGATCAGGCAGACAACTCACTCCTCTCTGGCACCTGAATCTGCACACAAGGTGCAGGGAGTAATGTGAGTACGCCAACTCAATAGTAATGAAAGTAAGTAATGTCTAAGGCTACAAAACACGTAAAAACACTCATCAATGCACAGTAAATGAAATCCTTCTTTCAGAAACACAGATACGATATCTTGTAACATTTACAAATCTATTTCAGTAAAATATCCTTTAAAAAATATACCTTTTAACAATTTCCATAGAAATCAAAATGATTTAGTATATAAGAAACAGAGTTCAGAAACAGTCTTTCAGATGAAAACATGTATCATAAACTGCCCCTCGGGCATATCATCACTCAACATCAGTCACCCAGCATGCCTCACAATCTCTCGGTATCAGCACCTCGGGCTACCTCACAGTCTCTCATGCCTCCCATCACTCTTCACTCTGCACTCGGCACTCACACTCAATAGGTACCTGCGCTCACTGGGGGTGTACAGACTCTGGAGGGGCTCCTACAGCCCAAGCGCTAATATCAGGCCATCTCGTGGCATAATTACTCAATCTCTCGGGCTCTCACATATCATGAACAATGTAACATGTTGCGGCGCGCAACCCGATCTCATAATATCCTCACAGCATTGGCCGTCGTCCTCACTCAGTCAGAAACTCTCAAAAAGCCAATCGGGCTATCAATAACACGGGGTACTCGACCCAAAATATTATTTTATATCTCAAAACAGTGTGAATAAGACTGAGTTTCAAAATCAATTAAACATGATATGACTGAGTGTAAATCATAAATCAATACAGTGAGGAAATAGTACTAAAAATCCCCCAAGGGGTCCAAAAAAGTTGGCACAAGGCCCCAAACATGGCAGACATCCAAAAATTATAGTAATAACCTTAAAACATGAACTATCATATGATTCAAAATCAAATACGCAACTTAATAGTTGCCACAGGACGGACCAAGTCACAATCCCCCAACAATGCTTGCCACACACTCGTCATCTAGCATGTGTGCCACTCCAAAATAGTGATAACACGTGAAGTCCGGGAATTCATACCCTCAGGACAAGATTTATAGTCGTTACTTACTTCAAACCGGCAAAAATACTAATCCGCGAAGCCATTGCCTCTTGACTCGGCCTCCAGTTGCTCCTAATCTAACCAAAACCAGATTAATATCATCAATATACACTAAAGAGATAAAGCCCATTCGAAAACTATCAAAATAAACCAAAAATCCCGAAATTGGCCAAACCCAACCCCTAGGCCCATGTCTCAGAATTCGCTAAAAGTTACAAAACTGGAATCCTTACACTCTCACGAGTCTATACATACCAAGAACATCAAAATCGGATCTCAAATGACCCCTCAAATAACATTTCCAAGCTCTCTTAAAACTCAAGCCTTAATCCTTTAACTTTACCCTACTTCCACCACGAATTTCATGATAAGATAGTGGAAAAAGCATCACAAGAACCATAAATATGACCCAATTAACTTACCTCACTGAAATCCTTCAATTCCTCCTTGAATTCCCAGGTTGGAGCTCCAAAATCGCAAAAAATGGTGAAGAAATAACTAAAAATCGCAAAGGATTCCTTTATATACTTTCTGCCCAGCACTTTTGCACCTACGGCCATATTTTCCGCACATGTGTGACCGCTTCTGCGGTCCACTAAATCGCACCTGCGGTTTCCACTTAAGCGTTCAAGACCGCATCTCGCCCCAGGCACCGCACCTGCGGTCCGACAGATGCGTCCAAATCTTCGCATCTGGAGTCCTTCACCTCATGGCCGATTTCCGCTCCTGCGATGTCTAGCTTGCACGTGCGGTGACTGCACCTGCGGCCACCCCTCCACATCTGCGGAATTCACAGAACATATCATACCAGCAACACTCTAAGGCCAAAAACTCATCGGTTAACCATCCGAACTCATCTCGAGACCCTCGGGACCTCAACCAATGGTACCCACAAGTCATAAATGATCACCCGAACTTAGGCCTCATTTGTTTTTTTAAGATTAAGACGTCTGAATCTGAATACACATCTGAATATCAAGATGTGTATTAAGATTAAAACATCTGAATCTGAATACACATCTGAATATATTAAGATGTGTATTAAGATCTGAATAGAAATAATTAAGACTGTTTGATTTTTAACATCTGAATGTATAAAATTTATCTTTATTTGAAAATTAATAAACATAAAATTCAAATGAAATACTAACTAATCTAATATTCTATCAATAAAATATATAGTTTTTTAAAATATGATAGTTGTTGGTGGTGATGGCTAACGGGTGATAGAGGCGGTGGTTGGTGGTAATTTGGGTTGATGATGGCGGTTCATGCTAGTAGCTAGTAGTGATTGGTAGTGGTGCCAATTATGATTGAGGATGGTGGTGGTGGGCGGTGATAGTTAATAATGGTAGGTGGTGGTAGTAGTTGTGAGTGAGAAAGGTGGTGGGTGGGTGGTGGTAGGTTATAATAATGGGCAATGTCAGCTGTGATTGTTGGTGGTGATGGGATGGTCAGTTGTGGTAGTTGAGGTGGATGAGTGTTGATTGTGGGTGAGAATGATATATGGTGGTCGAAATGGCGGGGATAGTGGGTGGTGATGGTCGATAATGGTGGCGGCTATGATTGAGGATGATGGTGGTGTGGTGGTGGTGGTTGAGTATGGTGGTGGTGGTGGTGGTGGTGGTTGAGTATGGTGGTGGTGGTGGTAGTTGATAATGGTAGGAGGTGGCGGCAGATAATAATGAATATGTGATAGCATCTTAATTAAATTAAGTCTCTGTTATAGATCTTAATCATACAGACCTATTCAGACCCATTAAGTGGTTGTGAAGTAAAAAAAACAAACACACTTAATTATTAAGATCTGAATGATCAAGATTCAGACTTAAAAAACAAACGCACTTAATGTCTGAGATCTGAACGATTAAGATTCAGACGTCCATTAAGTGCAAACAAATGAGGCCTTAGTCGAACCCTCGGAACACCCAAAATAACATCAAAACACCAAATCAACCCATGATTTAATTCTAAGGATCTTCAAACTTCCGAAATTCACCAACGATGCCGAAACTAACCGAACCTCCTACGAATGACCTTAAAATTTGCACACACCTCCCAAATGACACTACGAACCTGTTCCAACTTCCGGAGTTCTATTCCGACCCCGTTAGCTAATTTTCCAGTGTCGATCGAAAATCGCCAAAAACTCAATTTGGAAAATTCAAGCCCAATTCTGCTCTGGACATCAAAATAACATTCCGAACCCACTCCTAAGTCCCAAATAACCTAACGAAGCTATCCGAGCCATAAAATCCATATTTTAAGGTCGTTTACCTATAAGTCAACTCCATGTTGACTTTTCCAAATATAAAGCCAACTTAAGAGACTAAGTGTCTCATTTCTCACCATGACCACTCTGAACCCAAACCAACCAACCCAACACAACATAATTAATCAAAGCAACACATGATAAGGCAAAAACTGGGAAAACATGGCTAATCTCACGGAATGACCGGTTGGGTCGTTACAGCTACATAGTTGTATACGGCTAAAATCAAGGAGGCCGATTTTATGCTCGTTGCGACATTCGACGTCTCATTTACGAAGGATCCCTGATACGGCTTCGGGATCGACCTCAAGCCTACATCACGGTCGCCTACATCGAGATGAACGGCTCTGCAGTAAAGTACATCTCCATGTTTAGGCAACACTGGACGAGATCAGTAATAGGTCTTTGTGATAAATGCTAAATGTACTATGTTGGCTATCTTCCTCCTATATAAAGGGGGACACTTATTGTTCAAAGGAGAACACATATTACATTGAATACAACATACAAGGGCATTCTCTGCTTTAGTATCAAACATCCCCTATTCCTCTTTGTTAGCTCATTCACTTGTATTTATTGCTTTCTTTGACTTGTTCTTCATTTATTGCCCATCATTGATCATAAATAGTGTATCCTATGATCGGCAAGCTCATTATAGCTCCATCGACCGTTCAACCTAGGTCCGAGCTTCGGTCTCAGGGACCCCCGAACTCGACATCGAGCCTTCGATATAAGGCATTCTGGTTTGCTTTTCTTTAGTGTTTGATCGTTTTTCTCACTGTTTCATCCAAACGAATCTAACTACAATCACTCAATAACCAATATTAAGATAAAACACGTATTTTTAGAACCACATAACTAAATATAATTGTAGTTACCATTTTTCACGATAAACAATAGTTATGATTTTTTTATACAAGTTTCGAGTTGTAGTAGAAGGTATTAGATGATACAACTCGTCAATAGGTAAACAATTTTGCGCTAAGGAATCGAAATTCAACAACCAGGCAAGATCCACCCAATTTCATATTCGAGACTTGAAGATCATAATAATGATTACCAGAATTTCAAACTTCAAAATGTTCCAAAATTAGTGGTTATTATATTGTGCAAATCAAGTCTGAGAGCTATTTATTTTCATATTTTTGAGTATTTTTATTTTTCCTTCAAAATCTTCAATATTATTCTGTTTTCCACCAACAGACTTGGGGGGGGGGGGGGGGTTGATGGAGGAGGAACCTGAGCCTTCTTCAAGCCATTGGTGGCAGAAATACGTAAGGGGTAGGGGAGGGGGATCAACGAGGGCTTGGTTAAGAGAGGATGAAAGGATCTTTGTGGGTTAGCAAGAAAGAAGTGTGAGGCGGTGGGGAGAGAATTTTGTGTGCTGGGAATGAAGAAAGAAGAAAATTACAAAAACCATAGAAGTGTGTCTTCAATAATGGGCTAAGGACTGAAAAGTTTCTTTCAAGTTATGTAACAACATGGGCTACACCAGGTAAAGAACTTCAAGTCTCGGCCATTTTCAGTTTGGCTGTTAGGCCAAGTGACAAGGGTCTTAATTCTTCCTACATAAATATCCATTTTCTAAAGTTAGCCATTGTAAGCACGTAATTTTTGACCCTTCACATTTTTAAAGCTATTTTTAATGTTAAAATATTTATTTAACTTATCTTTAATTTGTATGGAGTTTCAGTCTATTTTTACTTCAAATTACAATTTAAAAGATTAAAAAAACACAAAAATATTTTTTATTTTTTATTGAGGTCATTAGTATTTAGTAGTAAAATCGTTTTATGTTATTATGATTTTATTTTATCTCTTCTATTTTTACCTTAATATAATCTTTGGAAGAATGCAAAAATATATATGAATATAATATAGTTTTACTTTAATTGGAATTAATTTTATGTTTAATAGTATATTTTATATTATAGTATTGAATAGGAGAATGAATTTTGCGCCATTCTTGTGTCTTGAAAGGTCAAATTTTCAGCCCAAACTTCCCTTAGCCCATATATAAAGCAAATATTACCCAAACCCTAACCCTTAGAGCCATCCACCCCTTCATTAACCTAGGAAAAAACTTTCTTCTTCACTAACGTAGCCACAACAGCAGCCGTCGTAGGACCTCTTCTCCTGACCCTCGCCGCCGGCAGCAGCTCCCCTCTACCACCACCTCCCTCTCATCTCTAACCAAGGTTGACCCTTCTTCTTCACCCATAACTAGCCGCCGCCGCCGGCCCACCTCTCTCCAACAGCCTTCCACACATCCTAAGCTCCCTCCTCTTAAAACTCTCTTAATAGCCGACGACCACACACACACCACAACCATCCAAACTCCTCCAGCCCCTTTCCACCAAGATCAGTTAGAAAATACGGCTTCTCTCCATAAACTAAACTAGCAGACACCACGGCGGCCCAAACCTTCTTCACCACCATTCCAGTCATCACTCTCCCCCCTCCCCTTTCCAACACTATCGCTCCGAATAACCACCAGCCTTCGTACCACCCCTGATTCTCTAAATATCTCCGCCGACCTCACGTAAAAAATGGTAAAAATAGTAATTTAAAAAAAAGCATCCTTAAGCTTCATTTATCGCAAATCTGTTACACCCCATTTCATGGGGTCATTTTGGTTTTGTCTTCCTAATCTAGTTTGACTTCTCCGGTGAGATTCGAGGTACGTCCGGTCCGCGTTTCAGATTCCAAAAGTCGGATGTTTTTGTTAATTGGCAAGTCTCTATTTGAGGTCCATTTCTAAACCTTATTCTTAATTAATTTTCAGTGTTCTTTATTGTGTGTGAGATATGAATGCAATATGATTATTTTGTTTTCCTCATTGTTGATTTAAAATCTGTTTAAAGTGGTTTATCAGTTTATGTATTCCGACTCGAAATTTTGTTCATGAATAGTCATCTAGTTCATGGAATCCATGGTAATAAATATGGCTCGAGTTTAATTTATTAGTTTGATTTAATACCAAGCAAGCTTGTGAATTGTTTTAGGCTGAAGTTTGTCATGGAGTGTTTGAATGGTCTTAAGGATGGGATATAATATGAAAAAAAAAATTAGACTTCAAATATTTGTATCACTTATATTTCATCATTTACGTTAGAAGCATGTTTTAGGCCGATCACATTCAGGTAGGCAAACTTTAGGTTTTCTTTATTTGAGATGAGAGGTCTTCCCTTAGTTCATATTCAGGTGAATGTTCAGTGAACTTTGTAAATATTTTATCCGGAGAATGCCCCGAAGTACATTTAAATGAAGGCTCGCGACTGGATGATGCGAGGAAGTGTAGAATAGAACTTTATTACTTTATTTTATTCCTTTATTAGGTGGGGACGATCTCGAGCCTCCTTCGTGTTTATTTTTCCTTTTGTGTGTTTCCACCTCGATCTGAGGTATTCTTAAAAGCCAATTTGATCAAGTGTTCAACCGTACTAGTTACGGGACTCAGGGAATGTCTAACACCTTCTCCCTGAGTCAAATAAACCCCCTTATCTGGAATCTCTGGTGCAGTTAGTTTTAGAGTCTAAACGTGTCTCAGAAAAAATAAATCATTTCTAAAAATGGTGATCTGACACACCGAAACCAAATGTCAGGTGGCAATTCTGAAAATCTTTTGAACACAAATTATTGTCACTTTCTAATGGAAAACCCTTTTGAGCTTTACAACATCTTTTAAATATTTTAAGAGGGTTTAGTAAGGTGTAAAAAAAAGGCGTGACATCCATTCAACCAATGCTGGAGAAGAGTAGCTCTTTTCTTGACACTAGCACAATAACACCTAAAAGCAAAGTCATGATTTGAAATTTATAGTTAGGATGTTGGGGCATATACTATTAACCACGCGTTTAGATATAATATTTAAATTGTTAAAAGTCTAAGTGGGAGATTGTTGGGATATATACTATTAACCATGGGTTTGGTTTGGATATAGCATTTTTCATGGAACAGTTCTTTATTCAAAATAATAAAGTTTTTAATAGATCATATTTAGTAGTCTCTGTCCTTTGTTTATATGGAAGATGATTTAGTGTAGAGTTTAGCTTATACAAACAAAATTAAATCATCGGTTCTTATAAGTATAAAGAAAAACCGTCAGGAATGATGGTAGCACAAGATTAATATGATTTATCATCATTATGGGAATGGTTTAATTCTAAATTCTTGTGCTAGTATATTTTGTATGCATTGAACGGACCAAGTAGAGATAATTTTATACTGAATTATTAAAATAAATTCTCCGGTCATTAAATGTACTTATACTCTTAATCTTGATATAATTATTATTAGTTATGTATATTATTATTATCTTGATTTATTAAAAGGCGTGATTCTTTCGTGTGTGAATATGCATGATAAATAGGACAAAAAGAATGTACATTGGCGAAATAATTAGTTGATGGAGTTCATGTCTCAGTTTAGATATTGATGATAGACCTTTATAAAATACTCATAAGTTTTCATGTATAAACTCGACTGACAGATTTTGTATCCGACGCATGAAATAAGTTAAGTAAAAGTTTAAAGGAAATAATCAATAAATAAAATTATTAGTAATTTAATTAATTGATTAGTATCTGAATACTTGAGTAGAACCGAAACAGAATACTTGGAGTGCAAATTCTATGACGGGACCCATGAAGCAGACGTAGAGGTAAAGCTTGATGCTCAAGTTATCCCCAAGAGAGAGAGTTTTAAGTATCTTGGGTCTATTATCCAAGGTAACAGGAAGATTGACGAAGATGTCGCACATTGCATCGGAGCGGGATGGATGAAGTGGAGGCTCGCTTCCGGTGTTTATTTTATCAGAACGCGCCGCAAAGACTTAAGGGCAAGTTTTATAGAGTGGTGGTTTGACCGGTTATACTGTATGGGGCTGAATATTGGCCAGTCAAGAACTCCCTAGTGCAGACGATGAAAGTAACAGAGATGAGGATGTTGATATGGATGTGTGGGTGTAATAGGAGAGATAAGATTAAGAATGATGTTATCCGAGACAAAGTGGGAGTATCCTCTGTGGAGGACAAGATGCGGGAGTCGAGGCTGAGACTGTTCGGACATGTTAAGAGAACAAACATTGATGCCCCTATTAGGAGGTGTGAGAGGTTGTCTATGGCGAGTATGAGAAGTGGTCGAGGTAGGACTAAGAAGTACTGGGGAGAGGTGATTAGACAAGGCATGGCGCTGCTTCAGCATAATGAGGACATGACTCTTGATATGAGGGTGTGGAGGTTGAGGATTAAGGTAGAAGGTTAGTGAGTAGTTTTTAGTTTCTCACCACTAGTCTTAGTAGCACGCATGTCCCTTAATGTTCTTAGATCTTTTATTACATTATGTGATTTTGTTCGCCTTAGGTATTGTATCCCTTGTTGCTAGTATTTGGTACTACTTATTATTTATCTCTCCTTTTTTTCCTTTTCTCTTCCCTCTTTCTTCCTTTCTTACTATCCAGTTCTTCTTATTACCCTTCCTGAGCCGAGGGTCTATTGAAAATAGCCTCTCTACTTGTTAGGTAAGGGTAAGGTCTGTGTACAGACTACCCTCCCCAAACCCCACATGGTGGAGACAAACTAGGTTTATTGTTGTATCTCAATCTTGGAGACTCAAATAATATTTAGTGGATGAATTTCAAAATTAATTAAGGAGTGAAATTACGATTTTTTAGTGAAATAATTTATAATTTATTATGGTGGATATTAATTAAGAAAATCAAAAATTAATTCCTAATTGGAAGCCTTGTTTATTAAGTTATATGGTCCCTGCTGTGCATAAATAATAGGAAATAAGAGAATCATTTTCTTGGTGGAAAATAAAACCCAATAGGTTTTCGAAAAGGGTTTTAACCCTTAAAACGTGTGCTATAAATATATAAGATTTTCCACCTAGAGGAAAAAAGAAGAAGGTGGCTGAAAATGTAACGACCCTATCGGTCGTTTTGAGCATTTACATTCTCCCAGCTGTTTGAAGTCTTGAGTAGCTTTATATGACGTATTATGACTAGTATGAATCGTCGTTTTTTATTTTCAGGTGATTTGGGATTGATTCGAAAGAAAGATTCTCACGTTAGAAACTTTAAGTTGCATATGTTGACCAAGTTTGACTTATGTGTCTTTGACCCCGGACCGGAGGTTTGATTGTTCCATTAGGCCCAGATGGAGATTTTTGACTTGGGCGTATGCCGAGATTTGCATTTGGATAATTCTTAAAAATAATGGCGTTAATTGGCGAAAGCTGGCTATTTGGAGTATTGGAATGTTCATAAGTTTGACCGAAAGTTGTCTTCGATGATATCGGGTTCGAACTTTTGTTCCGGGAGTTGGAATAAGTTTGTTATGTCATTTGAGACTTGTGTGCAAAATTTGAGCTCATTTCGAGTTGATTTGATATGGTTCGGCATGCGTTTTAGAAGTTGAATGTTCAAAAGCTCATTAAGTTTGATTTGAGGTACGATTCGTGGTTTTGATGTTTTTATGCATGATTTAAGGCCTCGAATAAGTCTGTGTTACGTTATAGGACTCGGAATGCGGATTTATGGTTTGGATAGCTTCGTTAGGTGATTTGGGACTTAGGAGTGTGTTTAGAATGTTTTTTTGATATCCGGTGTAGAATTAGGCTTGAATTGGTGAAAGTTAGTTTTGGTGATTTTCGGCCGATAGTGGAAAACAGGCTATCAGGGTCGGAATGGAATTCCGAAAGTTGGAGCAGGTTCGTAATGTCATTTTGGATATGTCTGCAGAATCTCAGGTCAATCGGAGTTTTTTTGGATAGTTTCGGCATCGTTGGTGGATTTTAGAAATTTCAAAGTTCTTAGGCTTCAATCTGATGTGATTTTGGTGTTTTGATGTTATTTTTAGTGTTTTGAGAGTGCAACTGAGTTTGAATTATGTTATGGGATATGTTGGTAAATTTTGTTGGGGTCCTGAGGGGCTCGCAATTGATTTCGGGTGGTTAACGGGCATTTTTGGCCTTAGGAATCTGCTGAAAAATCTGGTGTTATGTTGTTGGTGTCCTTGTACGCGATCACACGGATTAATTCGCGATCGCGTAGGCTTGTTGGTGGTCAGGGTGAATTTGTTCTTCGCGATCGCAGGGTCAGGTATGCGATCGCGTAGCTTTGGAAGTTTGTTCATCGCGATCGCGTAAAGTTGGCAGGCCTTAGTCTGGGGTCACGCGTTTGGTCTTCGCGAACGCGGTCGGTGGGTCGCGATCGCGTAGGTGTGAAGGGTAGAGCATCGCGATCGCAGAGGGTAGGTTGCGATCGCGTAGGGAAATTTTGGGGACCAGCGAAGTTGTTCTTCGCGATCGCGAGGGTCTTTCCGCGATCGCGATTAAGGAATCCCTGGATAGTATTTAAATAAACCCTTCGCGACCAATACCCACTTTTCCACCATTTTTTAACGGGAAGAAGCTTTTGTGGCGATTTTGAAAGGGGAAAATCATTGTTCTTCATTGAGGCAAGGATTTTTTACCCTAATACTCGATTATAGGTGATTAAAGATCTTATTAGTGTTTAATTCATGAAAATCAGTAGAAAAATATAAAATTAGGGCTTGAGAATATGAGATCTTCTAGGGATGATTTGAGGGGTCAACGAACTCCGATTTTAGATTTCTTTATATGTACGGACTCGTGAGATGATGAAGAACATTTTGGTATAAAATTTGTCGAGTTGGAAGACGCGGGTCCGGGGGTCAGGTTTTGGCTAATTTCGGGTTTTGTGCTAAAATTGATATTTTTCAATTGGAATTCATTCCTTTAGCATACTTTGATGAGAAAAATCTGATCTTTATAGATTTTGAGCACTCAGAAGTTGATTCGAGAGGCAAGCGAGTTGCAGAGTAGCGTTTCGGGCTAGTTCGATGTAAGTAATGTCTTTAAATCCCGTCCTGAGGGTATGAAATCCCCGACTTTACATCCTTTCATGAATTTGGAGTGACGCACACACTGGATGATGAGTGTGGGACGTGCACGAATTGAAAATTGAAAAAATGTACCTTTTCAGGCAACTATTGAGTTGCGAAACCGCTTTTAAAGTACATGGTTATTAGTATTACTATGTTTTGTTATACTTGGGCTGTAAGCCATGTTTGGGGCCTAGTGCCGACCTGTTTAACCCCTTGGGGGCTATTTTACTGATATTCTCACTACTTTGAAACTATGATTTTACACTCAGTCTTTCTTGTGAAATTGTTGACACTCTTATTTGATAATATTACTATTTCTTGAAATGAAATACTATTTTGGGTCGAGAACCCCGTTTTATTCATGGCCCCAGTGGCATGCTGAGAGTATTTGACTGAGTGAGGTCGAGGGCCAATGTTGTGAGGATGTTATGATATGAGAGAGGCCGTGTGCCTGAGAGTGATTTATGCCATGATGTGGCTTTTTTATAACGCTTGGGCTGTAGGAGCCCCTCTGGAGTCTGTACACACCCCAGTGAGCGCAGGTACCTACTGAGTGCGAGTGACGAGTGATGAGTGATTGGGAGGCATGAGTGACAGTGAGGTTGCCCGCGTGGCTGATACTGAGTGATGGTGAGGTTGTAACGACCCAGCCGGTCGTTTCGTGTGTTGGGACTCCGTTCCCGTGAATGACTCTTCC
>ML252327.1:323-25921 GCA_005239495.1 Nicotiana undulata
GGGGAATTTAACCAAGTATTGTCCAGGGCGTCCTCAAGACACTCGTATCTAATATTTTAAGTTTAATTCAAACTTGTGTTATTTTAATTTTATTAGTCGTATTATGCTTAACGTTGTAGTTTGTTAAATTAATTTGATGTACTATTAATTAATTATGCAATGTTAGTGCAAGTTTGAAGTACTATTATTATTAATTTGAAGAAACTTACTTGAATTACAATACATAAGTAATAATTATATAATATAATTTATAATAAGTGCAAGTTTGAATATCTCTTTACTATTTTTTTGTGTGTTTAAACTTGAATTACAAGACATAAGTCATAATTATATAATATACTTTACAATAAATAGCCTTAGATAATATAATATAAATACATAAAAAATAACCAACGGCTATAATTTCAAAAACTAGCCGTTTGGAAAGTTTAAAAAATAGCCAAATGGCCCCCAAACTGATAATTTAACCCCAAACTTTTTATAATTACACCTTTTCCCTTTTCTCAACTATAAATACCCCTCATTCTTTCATTATTACTCACAAAATCATCAATCTCTCTCTACTCAAATTCTCTATTCAAGTTAAATCATGTCTGGTGGTTCTAGAAATAACCCATTTATTCAAGAACACTATAATGTGGTAGAAGAAAATGAAGAATTTTACATAGTAAAGTGCAAGCACTGTGGTCGTGTCTACACTTGGCGTCCAAAGTTGACCGGCACGGGCTCTTTAAGGAGGCATATAATAAAGAGTTGTCTTAGGCGTTCTCAAGACATTCGTAATGTTATAGTTTCTTAATTTAATTTGAAGTACTATTAATTTATTATGCAATATTAGTGCAAGTTTGAAGTACTATTATTATTAATTTGAAGAAACTTACTATTTTTTTGTGTTTAAATATGAATTACAATATTTATATCCCAAAATTTTACAAGAAATTGCCTTACATTAAAAAAATTTAAAAAAAAATAGGGCAGACCCGTTTAGGCCCGTTTGGCCCGGCCCGCTTAGCTTGGGTCATGTGTGCTTAGGCCCGTGGGGGGCCGGTTCCACCCACATAGCCCGGGCCGTCAGCCCGGGCCCGCATAGCCCGCAGCCCGTGTGGCCCGGCCCACTTGGGCCGTTTGGCCCGGCCCCGGCCCATTAGCCAGCCCTATTCTCACCATCCAAATTAAAATGTTTTTGCAACAACCTTATTCTTGATTTCCTCTTTCTTGAATTTATTTACAATCCAGCAATGTCTAGTACCCAAGATAAAGTATATGAGTGCGAACATTCACTTTCGAACTTTTCTATTCATCTTAAAGGGTTAATGAAGAATCCATTTTACTAGTTTATGAGAAATGAAAGTCATCTACATGATTGTGTAACCTGGGCCGCCTCCACCTTCTGGAACTGTCCATTCGATATTCTGTCTCGGATCTTTAATACTGCAGGCCTGAAAGAATACAGACTTCTTTAACATGTAAAAGCTTTAACTTAGTGTTGGAAGATTGGACCAGGGAAACAAGACAGCATTTTACCTTGCAGTGCAAGCAGTTTTGAGCATTGATCTGTAACTTTAAGTCACCCGTCTCATCCGGTATGTACCTATCATTTTGAAGAGGATAATTAACAAATGCGTCACACATGAGAAGGAAATGGAAAAAAATATTATCTAGATGAGAATATTACTCATAAACTCGTGCAGGACAATATCGTGCCTCAGGTCCAGCATACTTGGGCAAGTTGACATTTTCTGGAACTGTAGGATCTTTCAGAAGAAGATGAGATGGTTGGTCATGATCATGATTTGTGTTGCTCCTACAGGAAGGCAATTAGAAAGAAAACTCAGCAGTTTATTATGAAAGAAGATCTGTCCACCAAGGGAGGAGGGGGGTTAAAAGGAAAGATATTTTAGTCCTTGCAGCATACAGAAAGGAGACAATGCATGGGAACTTCTTTAGCCCTGATACATTACGTGTCGAATTAGTGCTTTAAGGTGTCGAATTAGCCCTGAATTTCTTTAGCCCTGACTCGCCTACCGGCTCACTAAGATATCAGAAAATGTTCGTGACAGACAGTTTACCTATATAGAGAGGTCGGTACATCAAAAGTTACAGCACCATCTGGCTTCGGATACTCAATTGGTGAGAATAATGGTGCTTCCTGCAGATAAGGACCAAATTCATGAAATTTAGGGAGCCAAACACTTGATCTGCAAGCTATACGCTGCAATTTCAGAACATAATCAACTTCCTTCAAAAAGAACTCGCTTAATCTGAGCTAGATATCGTGATACAAATGGACATGGAAGATTTTCAAATCGGCTTTGTTAGAATTAGTTCATGTATAGTGTCCCACATTGCTATAGAAGGCTTTAGGTATATGTAAACATTGTATATAAATAGGCTTATTGTAAAACACTTGACGTATATCAATAATATATTTTTTCCCGTGCTTTCTCACAGGCCGGGTAAACAAGAAACTACGGTTAAGAGTACATTTGGTAAATGAGAAACATCATCTCTCTTAGTTTTGAGTGAATAAAACAAGAATAAATGTTGGTTTTTTCCAGATAACTTGCGTCCACGACTTGCATCACTAGCCATTGGGAATCCTCACAAAGCGGATGAATTCCTTTTGTCCACATCCTAATAATCTCCTAGGTGATAAACATTAGGAAAAACTTCTTTTTTTCCTACACCCATAATAGTTACTTATAGATTATAAGGTTTCGGAGGAGGCCAAGCTAATAGGCTAATGTCCAAGCTCCACCAAGCTAAGGAAAATGTATTTTCTATGAGAAAGCATGGGAGAAATATATTATTGATATGATCAATATAAAACAATGAGCTCTATTTATACAATACATATCCTACTCCTATTCTATGTGGGACTAGAACCAATTCATATTATTTACATAACTATCTAACACTCCTCCTCAAGCCGGTGCATACAAATAATATGTAGCGAGCTTGTCACATATGTAACTAATACGAGGACCAGTGAGAACTTGGTGAAAATATCTGCAAGCTACAGGAGGACTCTTGAAGGGAAAAAGAACATTGACTCAAGTGAAACGTTTTTATGCTTTTGTACAATTGTTGGAGCTCACATGACAAAACAACTCGTATAAGATGATTATTTAAAGTTTGTGGAGGATACCACTTTAAGATGCCCTTCCCAGTCCACAACCAGAGCTATAAATAATATATATGCTTTACCCAGCAAAATAAAGCATCTGGTATTAGATTAAATCAAATAAACTCTTACGATAAGAGAATTCCTTACACTTGTAGCTTCATGATCAGGTTTCCCATGCTTTAGAGTGACTGGAGATCTCCCCTTGAGTATGTAACTGCCAAATATAAGTTGATCCATTTATCATACATGTCTAGAAATTGGTATTAAGCAAAAGACCATGAGTGTTGAAAAGACGTTGTGACTAAGAGCATGTTTGGTATGGAAATATACCAAAAGAATTCTCACTATCCAACACTCTAAAATTTAGAAACTACTATTTCAAACGGACTTTAGGAGAAAAACATAAGCAAAGAAAGTCGCTTTCCCTATTAATGAAAAATATTTTCTCAAGGAAAATATATTTTGGTATTTAGTTGCTGGAAATTTGTTATTTCAGACACACACTAAGCAAAAGGCGGAATCTTACTGCTCTACGGCACTTATAGCCAAACCAGGATAGAGCCCATACTCAAATGCCTGCAGCAGAGAAATTAATAAAGAGAAAAGATTAAACGGGGAATATTAACAAACGTCCTGTAGCTATCTAACTGAAAAAATAGTAGCTGAATTCAATATATAAGAGGCAACAAAAAGTTGGTTGCCAGAGCCATTTGTCTCACTAAATCAGGAAAAGCATAGAGGTGCTCTCTTCCAGCAAAACAATTATGCACTATGCTCTGAAAGTACTATACTTTTGAGATGATGCAATGTGATGATTACCAAACAAATATGCTCAAAGGTTTTCAAAACAAAACACTCACAGGACGATAGTTCCTTGCAGTATAAAGTTCTTCCCATATCCATGAACTTCGTAAACTGTCCCAAAAATTTTCCATCTTCAAGCCTTCTTGGAGCGTGCTGAATACAGATTCTGCCGCTAGCATTCCTGTCAGAAATTTGAAGTTAATAGGTGCATCATTTACTTTCTTGAGGATAAGCAGAACAAAAAAAAAAGTCGGGAAAATCCCATGCTTAATATCTTGAGACGTAGTTGTTATTGTTGTTTTATCAATTCAGACGTTTCACTACCCACCACTAGAAAACTTACCGGTTCATAAACACAGACAAGAAATGACCCATGCTTGATGAAACAAATTTTCAAATTATACGGACTACTCCCTCTTTTTAAAAAAGAATAAACCTATTCCCCTTTTTAGTCTGTTTCTAACGAATGACCTCTTTTTAAATTTGGAAACAATGTAACTTTAAACTTCTCCTTTTACTCTTAATGAGATGATTTATAGCCACACAAATATCTATGATTATTTTAGATCATAAGTTTCAAAGTCTTCTATTCTTTCGAACTCCATGCTCATTCAGATAGGTCCATTCTTTTTAAAGAGAGGGAGTACAATATCATCATTTAGCCCATTTCTTCCTTCCGTACCCGTTATAGCCAACTTTGTATACAATTTGTAGAAAATCAGATTGCCTCCAATATTGAAACTTTTGAGTTAACACCTCCAGAGTTGAAGTTGAAAATGTGTGGTCCTTTCTTTGTAAAGTAAGAGTTTATTAAAAAGCAGTATAAAGGAAATATTACAGCAAATACAACAGAGCTGGACTTGGTGCATCAAATCTATATAAAATCTAACAAGTCTAGCAAATCCTAAAAATTAAAAACACAGTTCTCATTCTTCCAGTAATACAAATTTTGAATGCATCTACATTTCACTACTTGAAGTTGCTCCTTTTTTCCATCAAAACATCTCCTATTTCTCTCTGTCCAGATTGTCCCTACAATGCACAATGGAATGGTAAACCATATCTTTTTCGTATGCTTCTGATACAGACCCACCTCTCAAGACATATTTCAGAAGAAAGTATCAACAAAAGGATAAAGAATTGAAGAGTCTTGGTGAAGTACAACTGCTGCACTTCTTGAAGTGCTCATCTTGCAAAACTTTCGACCACTTCATGGAACTGCTCTTGCATTTTAGTCCATTCCTAGTTTTTAGTTGTCTGATCTTATCTAATGATGTGCTCTATAAATATGTAATTAGGACTTAGTTATTTGGGTATATATTTTTCGGAATTGAAATTAATGTATTCTGGAGTCTTGTCCTCTCCGTACGAACAACTTTATTGGTGTAATTGTGTTTAAGATTCTTGCACGAACTATTGCCAATAAAATTACCTTCTTCTTTCTGTTTCTCCAATTTTCTATTTTTGGTTACTATTAACTTCCCTGCATATATCGACTTCCAACACCCTAGCAACCTTCTGGAAAGAAGAAAAAAAACAACCTTCCGAAAACTGCCAGGTATAATGGCAATGCAGAAATACGTGATCAATAGATTCGCAGGAGTTCTCACATAGACTGATACAAATATTAAAGCCTCTTCTTCTCAGATTTTCTTCAGTCAAACATGCCTCGTGAACCACCAGCCAGCCAAAGCAGGCCACTTTAGTTGGCGCAAATATCTTCCAAATCTGCTTCCAGGGCCAATTAGATCCCAGCTTATCACCAGATTTAGTGAGTTCTCTGTAGTAAGAGTTCACACTGAACACCCCATTCATATGCCAACTTAATGTATCTTCTTTCCCCTGAATAATCTCCACAATACATTGTTTGCAAAAATACATCCGCTTCGTGCATTTTCCCATCAAAAAAGTTTCTTCTAAACTGGCGAAACCCCACCAAGTTTCATTAAAAACATCAACTACTACAACATCAGTGTTATTTTCCATACCATAAAGACGAGGAAACTGCTTCTTTAACAATCCTAAACTGTTCCAGTTGTCTTTCCACAACCTAACTTTTTTGCCCATTTCAAACCACAATGTTGACGTACTTGCTCTATTCCCCCAAAAATTAGCTATCTGTCTCCTTACAGCTACCCCATAAGAAGTCTTCACAACTTTGGGAGCCCAGAACTTAATCTCCACCACCAGACTTCCAAGGGGCTTCCTTCCCATCATTGAGTCTCCAAAGCCCTTTATGCAACAAACTTTGGTTATGGGCTTTTAAAATTCCTTCTCCTAAGCCACCCTCTTCCTTATGTCTTATCACTGTGCTCCATCTAACCAAAGGTAACCTCTTCCTCTCTGAATTACCCTCCCACAAGAACCGCCCCCTAATCTTGTCAACACAAGAACTGCCTCCTAATCTTGTCAAGTTCTTCTCTACACTGGCAGGAATGGGTACCAAGGACATTGAATATGTTGAAATTCCAGATAGCACATTGTTTACTAAAGTTAACAACAACCTAGTGAAATCCCACAAGTGGGGTTTGGGGAAGGTAGTGTGTACACAGACCTTACCCCTACTCCGGAGGAGTAGAGAGGTTGTTTCCGATAGACCCTCGGCTCAAGAAGATGAAAAGAGAAAGTGGAGCAGTAATAGCAGAGTCAGCAACGTAATAACTAGAAAATAGGGAGAAAAGCAATGACAATAAGCAGTAACAAGTAACAATGACACAGTACTACAGACACAATGGAGTAATATGGATACAACAAGAGCCACTAGCATGCTAAGTCACTACACTATCGGACTAGCCTCCTACGACCTAACCTGCATCCCTAAAGAAGTAATATGGACACAACTGAAGTCACTAGCAACCTAAGACAAAACACAGGCTAGCCTCCTACCTCCTAACTTACAACCTTAATGCTCGCCCTTCACAACTTTCTATCAAGGGTCATGTCCTTTGAAATCTGAACGTCCTGCCTGATCACATCTCCCCAATATTTCTTTGGTCACCCTCTACCTTTTCTCATACCCGTCAAGGCCAGCTGCTCACACCTTCTAACCGCCAAAACCCATTTCTTATCCCCTTCAAAAAAGTTCCTTCTCTCCAACTTATTCATCTTCCTCCTCATCATCCTTTTCCACTCCCAAACTCAAAGATGAAATTAGTTTTTCTTATTTGCAGCAATTAATTGATGACTGGAAGATCCCTAAACATCCACAATTAACAAGCTTCACGCTGGCCCTTAACCAGTGATTACCATATTTCTACGATTGAACAAACTATTCCTCTTGAATCAGATCATGAGGAAATCAAAGTTTTAAACTCCAAGTCTATAGAAAAATATAGGCGGAAATACAATTATCTCCATTTTGGTTTAGTGCATATTGTAGCTAGATCTTTGTCTAGAGAAGGTCTAGACATATCTATACTCCTCTGTCTTAGAGATTCTAAGACAGAAGCGAAGCCCCTATAGTAGGGGATTAAAAATATCATTCACTATTCTTTGAAAACGTTGAAGTATTTTTTAAACCAAATGGCATTACATTCTATTCTTATTGCCCAAATGGTACTGTAAAAGCAGTTTTATATCTTTTTTTGGGATCTATTTGAATTTGCCAAAATCCTTATTTTAAATCGAATTTTAAAAAGATGGTTGCAGCATAAAGTCGTTGAAGTAGATCCTTCTTGTTTGGAATAGGGTATCTAATCCAGCGAAGTGCTTTGTTTAAAGGTTTATAATCGATGACTAATCGAGGGACACCTCGTTCAATCTCGGAGTTTTTATTGACATAAAAGGCAACACAACTCCAAGGAGATTTGCTTGGAGAGATGATGTGTTTTTCAAGAAGATCATTGATTTCTTTTTGACAATGAATTGTTAGCTCGTGAGTCATCTGGATAGGACGAGCCTTTGTGGGGATGGTTTTTTCATTAAAGTCGGGTTCGTAAGGGAGTCTAACAATGTGTTTCTTGCGATTCCAAAAGGATGTAGGTAAATCAGCACAAAGTTCTCTTTGGATTTTGGTTTCCAAAGTTTTTATCTTCTCTTGAAGAGAAGAATCTTGAAGTTGTTGTAGTAACCTTTGAAAAACTACTTCTTCTTTTGAAAAATTGATATGTGCTTCTTTACTTTAAGAGTTTCGTTATTGGCGGTCTATCAAAAGGAAGAAGGGTTCTACATCCTACACGTTCGATTATAATACCTTATTTTGTTACCATAAAAGGTATGAGTTCCTCGATGAAGGGAGTACCTAATATAACTGGATTAGTAATGTCTTTTACTAATACAAAAGAATTTGATTTGAGGCTGACAGTGGAGAATTATCTATGGAGGTTCTAACTTCGACATTGGAGAGTTTGAAGCTAATTCCTAGTTTTTTGCCGTTGGCAGCTCTAAGACCTTCTTCGGTTTTTTCAAAGAATTTGGTTGGAATAAGGCCTTCTTGTATGCAGTTGAGATCTGCACATGTATCAAATAACGCAATAATATCCAAGGTAAAGGACTTATTGATAATTAGGATGACCCTCACATGCCATTTTCTTATGGAAATTCTGGAGAGGTGGTTGATAAAAAATTCTTTTTCAACTGGTTTAGCTTCAATTGGTTTGGCCTCTTCAGGTTTGGTAGAGCTAGAGCTGTTGTAGGACAAGACAATCCAATTCTTGTCTAGACTTAATCTCTCGGATTTCTTCCTTAAGAAATCTTGGATAGTTACTACTTTAGGTTTTTGGGAAGGGAATCTACCGAGGATATCAGTAATATAGTAGGTATTGGTAATTTGAGGATGATTTGAAAAGACACTAGGGGAAGATGTAGAACGCTTATCTATAGCTTGTTTGAATTGTTCAAGATAGTACTTCTTTTGATCTGAGTCTTGGAGATTGCTTATTATTTCAAGAAGAAGATCTTGTTCTTTAGAGAGTACATTAACTGTAGGTTCCTCTTGACTAGTCTTCAAGTTGGTTAAATTGTTGTTCAAGTTCATCATCAACAACATTAGAAGTATCACTATTTTCTAATAAAATTTGTTCGATCTGGTTAAGGACAGACTCATCTAAATCAAGATTTCTAACTTTGTTAGACAACTTGCAGTATTTGGCTATATGACCTGGCTTGCCACATTTGAAACATTTGCCACAATTGGGAGTTTGGAAGTTTGTTGGTTTACTTTTACGGGGAAAGGTTTTGGATTTAGAAGGAAACGGTTTGTTCTTCCTAAATTTAGGTGCATGAGACTTATATTTCGTAATCTCCATATCCTTGGTTGTTCGTCTCTTATGAGGTTTTTTATTACAAGGTGGTAAGCCAAATTGTTCACAGAAGCTACCTAGATTTCGACGGGTCTGTGCTCTATCTTTGGCTAATTGTCTCGGTATCTTATCGTGTCGACAGATTTTGAGAGCTACATATTGAATGAGACTGGTAAGCTGGCCATAGGTGATTTGTTCGTAAGGAATAACATCACCAGAATGCTGATTTTGGAGTTCTTTAACTAAATCTCTAAGAGACTTAGGTAGGCCGTCAAGGAATTTTTCTTTCCCGCATGGGAGATTTCCGTCAGGTTTTTCGTAGATTCGGGTAAGAAAGGAATCTTTATACCATCTGAAATCAGAAAGAGTTTTACACTTAAGGTTGTTAAGTATCTCAGAAGATCTTTCCCTAAAGATACCTGGACTACTTATGAATGTTTTGATAATGATATAAATCAGAGTGTTAGTTGAATCAGGAATGGTAAAGTCATCCTTAAGAATTGGTTCTCCCATTGAAACTCGGACACTTGTAAGAATTTGGTTCTTATCTTCTTCGCTAAGATGAGTATCCCACCAATCCCTTAAGTTGACCTGTGAAACTTGCTACTACGACATGGGTGGTAAGTTGGTCAGAACACTTATGAGAAGTTCGGTATGCAGTAGCTACCATAGTCATTTGTTGTAACTTGGCAAGAATATTGTATTCAGAACAACCCTCTATGTTCCATTCATAAATGTTATTTGCATTATTGTTGTTCTGCATAACATTGGGTCTTTCTTCTAAAGCTACATTAGGATGGGTAGCTCTAGAATAGTAAAGTCTTTGGGGTTGACGCCAGTTGCAGGATCTTGTTCTGACAGGGGAAATATCTAAGGGATGGTTGTTAGGGAATTGTTCTGGTTCTGAATTGTTTTCTTGGTCAAATTCGACTTCTCTGAGAACTCCAACAGAAGAATCTTTAGTTGGAGTATCTTGAGCTATAGTTTTCTCAATTTCTAGGATCCTACGCTGAAGGTCAGAGAACTGAGGATAGTCTTTAGCTTGGTGAATCCGAAATTCCGTAGCAAAATTTCTAGGGATTTCATAAGGTTTAAATAAAGGAATTGAAGAAGTGGATGCTACAGCTGCCTTGGAACTAGTACAAGCTGAAGGTGGTTTTGTAACTAAATATTCACCAAGAAATTGCAAATATTTGTTTGTATAATTATTGTGTTCAAAAATATTTTTGATATCTTTGCCTGTAATAGCTTCATTTTCGTTTTTTAATTTGAAAGGATTAGCTACTAATGAAGTATTTGCATAACTTGTTGAAAATCCTTGTGCTGGTGGAATTTGTGAGATGACTTCCTCTCCAGAAGAGGTTTCCAAATATTTGAAACGTTGACAGATTTAGGGGAAATATTCCATCCGAATTTCAAAGAATAATGCCAAGGGAACCAGAAGCGAAGCCCCTTGTCCTTACATTTAAAAAATGCTCCTTCCGAATTTCAAAGAATAATGAATGATATTTTTAATTCTTTTTCACAATTTATTATTGTTTATATTGATGATGTTTTAGTATTTTCTACTGGCATAGATCAACATTTTAAACGTCTAAGGGTTTTATTTAATGTTATCAAAGAAAATGGATTAGTTATATCAAAAACTAAATATAGTCTTTTTAAATCAACATCCGATTTCTTAGGCATAATATTGAGCAGTGAACCATTGTCCCCGTTCATAGATCCATACAATTTGCTAACAAGTTTCCTGACCAAATTCTAGATAAAACCCAGCTCCAAAGATTTTTAGGATGTGTTAATTGTGTATCAGATTTTGTTTCAAGCCTTAGCAATTTGGTAAAACCTCTACATGATAGGTTGAAAAAACCTCCACCTCCGTGGACTTCGGTCCACACCAATATTATCAAAGAAATCAAATTGAAAGTCAAGGACCTCCTTGCTTATCTCTTCCTGATCCTTCTGCATTTAAAATAGTTGAGACTGATGCATCAGATTGGTTATGGTGGGCATTTTAAAGCAGAAAAAAGATAGCAATGAACAAATTATTGCATTTGCATCAAAACATTGGAATAATTCCCAACAAAATTATCCTACAATTAAAAGAAAAACTTTAGCAATTATTTTATGTATTTCTAGATTTCAAGCTGATTTATTAAATCAAAAAATTTTGTTAAGAATTGATAGTAAAGCTGCGAAATCCGTTTTACAAAAGTATGTGCAAAACCGTGCTTCTAAACATATATTTGCTAGATGGCAAACTATTTTATCTATTTTTGATTTTGATATAGAATATATCAAAGGGAGCTCAAACTGTATTCCAGATTTTCTTACCCGAGAATTCATGCAGGGGAGATAAAAATGCCAAGAAAAAAGAAAGAAGAAATTTCAGATCCTCCAATACCTGCTCTTCTTCCACCTGAGGAAAATATTACTGAAGCAGTACCCAAACAATCTGCTACAGATGTTTCCAAACAACATACCATTTCAGTTGCCTCCAAGCAACTCTCAAAAGGCGCAGCTGTAATAAGTCAGTCCAAATACATAAAACCATCAGACTACGCCATGAGCGGAGTCCCCCAAGTTCATATGATAGAAAGTTTAGGACTCATCCCAATTTCCAGTCCAAAAAGATGGGTAGACCTAGTTGAGGAAGAAGAATCCCAACAAGCTCAAACCCAACTAGCACAGACCATGACTTCTCTTGGACAGAAGAAGAATTCATGCAATAGCGTCAACTCATGGGAATTAATGATCAGAGAACCATGCCTGGCCTATTCAAAAACAACTGAGAGATCAGTACCAATTGTATAAAAATTATAGTTCCAAAGTGGCGGCACAAAGCCACGCATCTTCTTCAAACTCCATGGCGGCCCAAAGTCACACGACTTCTTCAATTCCCGTGGCTGCTAAAGCACCACACAAAAAATATTGGAGGCTACGAGCCCCATTGCAGGTACAAGATGTCCATCCAACATCCAAAAACTCACATCCAATCATACACTTTCTTCACCAGTACCACAACCTATTTCTTCAAACAAAAGCTTCGCTTCTGAGAAGCCTACTTATATTAAGAATGAAAGTGTCTACCCACTCATCCAAATTGAACTAGATTTCTGGCATTCCAAGCCCGAGTAGATAGTTAAGAAAATACTTAGCTCTTCAGCCAATTTCGTTCAAAACACCCATAAACACACCCAAAAATACTATGAGTTCATTCTCACAGATACCAGGTCCTGCTTGTTTAAGCCCCATAAAGAAAAACAAACCCAATCATATGTCACGCACACTACGGTGTGGATTAACAAAGTAATTTCATTAAAAGAATGGGGAACCCATCCAGCCAAATACAAAAGACTTTCTCAGCCTTTTAATCCGCAATTTTAAAATTATTAAGACTATCAGACAGCATGGATGAATGCTTTCACCTTCCAAAACCAACTTGAAAAGCATTTGTGGTTCATCATTTGGGGTAAACGTCTGACTTCCCTCAGTGGTTTATACATAAATGGTGGCATGCATATGGTGATATAGCTGAAATTCTCCCAGCACCAGTAAAGGAAGGTTATGATTATTTCTGCCACAAATTTTCTAGTGAGCAGCAGATACCTGTGCTCCTTCAATTTTCCCAAAGATTTCATATCCTATGGATATACTCCCAGAAGTTTTCCTTCCACAAGCCAGAAGGACATAAAGGAGTACCATGGTTTGCCCTCCAAGGCCACTGCAAGTGGTACAAAATGTGGGATTCATCCGAAGCCTATGTGCCATCAGTAGAGAAGTGGTTTATGTCTCATCCACAATATCTGGTAATAACAGATGTTTCCCAAATATTATTTTTACAACAAAAGTCCATTGCAAACGCACAACTAGCCTGTTTCAGCAGCAGGCTTGATTTTATTCAGCAAATGGAAAAAATTCTTGATTCTCTGAAGAGTCAAATTCCGGGTCGAACAAAACCAAGCATCTTCGTCTGACAAATCATCAAAAGAAGAAGAAGACCCTGATTTTATTTTCCCCTGATTTAATTTTCTGAAAAATTAATCAAAAATTACATTAGCATGACATCACAATGACATCACGACTGACATCATCCATGACATCAGCTAGCACTTACTCCTAATGACATCATGGATGACATTAGAAAACACTGTGTAATTTTTATTTTTTTTGGCTATAAATAGCGAAGCGAAGCCCCTAAAAGATTAGGGGGAAAATAAATAAATGTAAGGACAGGAAGCAAATAACAATAGGATAATTAACCTGCAAAATAAAGTCAATCAGAGTGCTAATAAATAAATTTATGGGGCAGAGTCAACCATGTAAATTAAATGTGATAACTTAAATTAGGCGGCATAACCGACCATAATGCAGAGTAACATAAATAAAATAAGTGAGCAAAAGTAAAGTAAATAAAAACTTGATTGTTATTGAAAAGTTAAAAAATTGATAATACAAGTTTAAAACTTATAATATCTTAGAGAGAGAGAGCTCTAACCAATTCTAGAGAGAGGAAGAGAATTCCTTCTCAAATGGTAGTGTAAGGTTTGTTTTACAAGTGATATGGGGGCTATTTATAGCCAAAAAAAATTGAAAATTACATAGTGTTTTCTAATGTCATCCATGATGTCATTAGAAGTAAGTGTTAGCTGATGTCATGGATGATGTCAGTTGTGATGTCATTGTATTGTCATGCTGATGTAATTTCTGATTAATTTTTCAGAAAATTAAATCAGGGTCTTCTTCTAATGATGATTTGTTAGACGAAGATGCTTGGTTTTGTTGACTCGGTATTTGACTCTTCAAAGAATAAAGAACTTTTTCTGTTTGCTGAATAAAATCAAGTCTGCTGCTGGAACTGGCTAGTTGTGCGTTTGCAATGGACTTTTGTTGTAAAAATAATATTTGGGCAGCATCTATTATAGCTAGATACTGTGGATGAGACAGAAACCACTTCTCTACTGCTGGCACATAGGCTTCAGATGAATCCCACATTTTGTACCACTTGCAGTGGCCTTGGAGGGCTAACCATGGTAGTTCTTTATGTTCTTCTGGTTTGTGGAAAGAGAACTTCTGGAGTATATCCATGGGTGTGAAATCTTTGGGAAAATTGAAGGAGCATGGGTATCTGCTGCTCACTAGAAAATTTGTGGCAGAAATAATCATAACCTTCCTTTACTGGTGCGGGGAGAATTTTAGCTCTATGACCATATGCAGACCATCATTGATGTATAAACCACTGAAGGAAGTCAGAGGTCAATTGTTTACCCCAAAGGATGAACCACGAATGCTTTCTAAGTTGGTTTTAGAAGGTGAAAGCAGTCATGGAGATAGTCGTAATAATTGTAAAATTGCGGATCAAAAGGCTGAGAAAGTCTTTTGTATTTGGTTGGATGGGTTCCCCATTCTTTTAATGAAATTACTTTGTTAATCCACACCGTAGTGTGCGTGACATATGATTGGGTTTGTTTTTCTTTATGGGGCTTAAACAAGCAGGACCTGGTATCTGTGAGAATGAACTCATAGTATTTTTGGGTGTGTTTATGGGTGTTTTGAACGAAATTGGCTGAAGAGCTAAGTATTTTCTTAACTATCTACTCGGGCTTGGAATGCCAGAAATCTAGTTCAATTTGGATGAGTGGGTAGACACTTTCATTCTTAATATAAGTAGGCTTCTCAGAAGCGAAGCTTTTGTTTGAAGAAATAGGTTGTGGTACTGGTGAAGAAAGTGTATGATTGGATGTGAGTTTTTGGATGTTGGATGGACATCTTGTACCTGCAATGGGGCTCGTAGCCTCCAATATTTTTTGTGTGGTGCTTTAGCAGCCACGGGAATTGAAGAAGTCGTGTGACTTTGGGCCGCCATGGAGTTTGAAGAAGATGCGTGGCTTTGTGCCGCCACTTTGGAACTATAATTTTTATACAATTGGTACTGATCTCTCAGTTGTTTTTGAATAGGCCAGGCATGGTTCTCTGATCATTAATTCCCATGAGTTGACGCTATTGCATGAATTCTTCTTCTGTCCAAGAGAAGTCATGGTCTGTGCTAGTTGGGATTCTTCTTCCTCAACTAGGTCAACCCATCTTTTGGACTGGAAATTGGGATGGGTCCTAAAATTTCTATCATATGAACTTGGGGGACTCCGCTCATGGCGTAGTCTGATGGTTTTCTATATTTGGGTTGGCTTGTTCCAGCTGCGCCTTTTGAGAGTTGCTTGGAGGCAACTGAAATGGTATGTTGTTTGGAAACAACATCTGTAGCAGATTGTTTGGGTACTGCTTAGTAATATTTTCCTCAGGTGGAGGAAGAGCAGGTATTGGAGGATCTGTAACTTCTTCTTTCTTTTTTCTTGGCATTTTTATCTCCCCTGCATGAATTCTCGGGTAAGAAAATCTGGAATACAGTTTGAGCTCCCTTTGATATATTCTATATCAAAATCAAAAATAGATAAAATAGTTTGCCATCTAGCAAATATATGTTTAGAAGCACGGTTTTGCACATACTTTTGTAAAACGGATTTCGCAGCTTTACTATCAATTCTTAACAAAATTTTTTGATTTAATAAATCAGCTTGAAATCTAGAAATACATAAAATAATTGCTAAAGTTTTTCTTTTAATTGTAGGATAATTTTGTTGGGAATTATTCCAATGTTTTGATGCAAATGCAATAATTTGTTCATTGCTATCTTTTTTCTGCTTTAAAATGCCCACCATAACCAATCTGATGCATCAGTCTCAACTATTTTAAATGCAGAAGGATCAGGAAGAGATAAGCAAGGAGGTCCTTGACTTTCAATTTGATTTCTTTGATAATATTGGTGTGGACCGAAGTCCACGGAGGTGGAGGTTTTTTCAACCTATCATGTAGAGGTTTTACCAAATTGCTAAGGCTTGAAACAAAATCTGATACACAATTAACACATCCTAAAAATCTTTGGAGCTGGGTTTTATCTAGAATTTGGTCAGGAAATTTGTTAGCAAATTGTATGGATCTATGAACGGGGACAATGGTTCACTGCTCGATATTATGCCCTAAGAAATCGGATGTTGATTTAAAAAGACTATATTTAGTTTTTGATATAACTAATCCATTTTCTTTGATAACATTAAATAAAACCCTTAGACGTTTAAAATGTTGATCTATGCCAGTAGAAAATACTAAAACATCATCAATATAAACAATAATAAATTGTGAAAAAGGATTAAAAATATCATTCATTATTCTTTGAAATTCGGAAGGAACATTTTTAAACCAAATGGCATTACATTTCATTTGTATTGCCCAAATGGTACTCTAAAAGCAGTTTTATATCTTTCTTTGGGATCTATTCGAATTTGCCAAAATCCTTATTTTAAATCGAATTTTGAAAAGATAGTTGCACCATAAAGCCGTTGGAGTAAATCCTTCTTGTTTGGAATAGGGTATCTAATCCAGCGAAGTGCTTTGTTTAAAGGTTTATAATTGATGACTAATCGAGGGACACCTCGTTCAATTCGGAGCTCCAAGGAGATTTGACATAAAAGGCTGCACAGCTCCAAGGAGATTTGCTTGGAGAGATGATGTGTTTTTCAAGAAGATCATTGATTTCTTTTTTACAATGAATTGTTAGCTCGTGATTCATCTGGATATGGGGATGGTTTTTTCATCAAAGTCGGGTTCGTAAGGGAGTCTAACAATGTGTTTCTTGCGATTCCAAAAGGCTGTAGGTAAATCAGCACAAAGTTCTCTTTGGATTTTGGTTTCCAAAGTTTTTATCTTCTCTTGAAGAGAAAAATCTTGAAGTTGTTGTAACCTTTGAAAAGCTACTTTTAAAAAAGTGATTCGTGCTTCTTTACTTTTTATGGTAGACAAGAGTTTCGTCAGTGGCGGTCTATCAAAAGGAAGAAAGGTACTACCTCCTACACGTTCGATTATAATACCTTGTTTTGTTATCATAAAAGGTATGAGTTCCTCGATGAAAGGAGTACCTAATATAACTGGATTAGTAATGTCTTTTACTAATACAAAAGAATTTGAGGCTGATAATGAAGAATTATCTATGGAGGTTCTAACTTCGACATTGGAGAGTTTGAAGCTAATTCCTAGTTTTTTGCCGTTGGAAGCTCTAAGACCTTTTTTGGTTTTTTCAAAGAATTTGGTTGGAATAAGGCCTTCTTGTATGCAGTTAAGATCTAAATCTGTATCAAATAAGACAATAATATCCAAGGTAAAGGACTTATTGATAATTAGGATGACCCTCATATGCCATTTTCTTATGGAAATTCTGGAGAGGTGGTTGATAAAAACTTCTTTTTCAACTGGTTTAGCTTCAGTTGGTTTGGCCTCTTCAGTTTTGGTAGAGAGCTGTTGTAGAACAAGACGATCTAATTCTTGTCTAGACTTAATCTCTCGGATTTCTTCCTTAAGAAATGCTATTTCGGTTTGCAGGTCTTGGATAGTTACTACTTTAGGTTTTTGGGAAGGGAATCTACCGAGGATATCAGTAATATTGTAGGTATTGGTAATTTGAGGATGATTTGAAGATGTAGAAGGCTCATCTATAGCTTGTTTGAATTGTTCAAGATAGTACTTCTTTTGATCTGAGTCTTGGAGATTGCTTATTATTTCAAGAAGATCTTGTTCTTTAGAGAGAACATTAACTGTTGGTTCCTCCTGACTAGACTGGGACGAAGATGATTTGGCGTCATCATCTTCGAGTTGGTTAAATTGTTGTTGTTTTCTTGGTCAGATTCGACTTCTCTAAGAACTCCAACAGAATTATCTTTAGTTGGAGTATCCTGAGCTATGGTTTTCTCAATTTTTAGGATCCTACGCTGAAAGTCAGACAACTGAGGATAATCATTAGCTTGGTGAATCCGAAGTTCCGTAGCAAAAGTTCTAGGGATTTCATAAGGTTTAAATAAAAGAAATTGAAGAAGTGGATGCTACTGCTGCCTTGGAACTAGTAGAAGTTGAAGGCGGTTTTGTAACTAAATATTCACCAAGAGATTGCAAATATTTTTTTGTATAATTATTTTGTTCAAACATATTTTTGATATCTTTGTTGTAATAGCTTCATTTTCGTTTTTTAATTTGAAAGGATTAGCTACTACTGAAGTATTTGCATAACTTGTTGAAAATCCTTGTGTTGATGGAAGTTGTGAGATGACTTCCTCTCTAGAGGAGGTTTTCCAAATATTTGAAACGTTGACAGATTTAGAAAAAGGGAAATCTAATGGGTGATATTCGGCATAAGCTTCAAACCATTCAAAGAAATTTATTTGTTCTTCTATGAAGTTTAAAGACTCATAGTAAATACTTTGGAAATTTATTCTTTCGTCTCCTTGAAAATTTTGGAAAAACCAAGTTCATTTTAAAATATTTTCTTGTGAATAAAAATTTGCTCGAAGTCTTTCTTTATCAATTTGAAAATCTTTCTCAAAACACCTAAATTCAGCGCCTAAAGTTGAGTAAGTGGGAGATTGAGGTTGTTCATAATTAACTTCGGTCGAATGGGCTGTTTCTACAGTATATTTAGCTTGTGGGATTCTAGAGTCAAAATTAACCGTTTCGATTCTAGAAGGAAAGGAAGATATCGAGTGTCTTCCTGACGGAATTTCAGACTGTACCCAAGAGGAAGAGACAGAGATTCTTTGGCTAAGTGACCTTTGGAAGGAGATGGCTACAGATCCACTAGAATATTGCTGGATCTGAGAGACCGTAGTATTTTCCGGTTTCTCAGCTTGAGTAACATCTTGTAGTAACCAGTTTTGTGGTAGAGAAACATGGCTCCAAGAAATGGGTTTTGGTATTAACATATGAGATCTTTGTAGATCTGTTTTGAAAAGGACAATTTCACCCTTATGGAGGGTTTTCATGGCTCCAGTATTAAAGGCAGAACTCATGGCCTTATACTATATTCTATAAATAATTGCTACCGGTAAAGATCCAGTTTTGGTTTTATAATTAGCGGTTTTAACATTAAGAGTTAAAGATTCCAAGATATTTCTATCTCTAAGAGACACTGTAAAATTAGGAAGACAATCAAAGTAAATTGGTCCACTACATAGACTGGTTTCTACCATTCCTAGGTGAAACTGAAACTATAACACATATATAATAATTAATTTTATAAACTGAAATACACATTAAACAAATCAAATAAACTGAAAATATAACATATATATAATAATTAATTTTACAAACTAAAATACATATTAAAATTAATAAATAAGAAGAATAAGGGGGGAGGGGGGAACCAACGCCTGCCCTAGCGCAGACACTGGACGAGAAAAGCTGAAAAAGAGAAGAAGAAGAAGAAGAAGAAAGAAGAATAAAAGAAGAAGAAAAATTACCCGGAGGCCGGAACCCTAGTTGGTTGTTGTTGGTAACGTTCAATTTTTGGCAAGACAAAGAAGGGTCTTTTCACTTTGGTTCTGTTTTGTATAACAAAAACGAAGACCCAAACTTTTTTTTTTCAAAATGACCCCTATGAACAGAAGCGAGTGCTTCTGCACTTTTCGCTTCTCGCTTTCTTGGCTGAAACGATCGCTTCCGTTGGTCGTGTCGCCTCGGTAAATTAAAAGTGACAGCTTCTCGCTTAAAGCGACGAAGCGCTCGCTTTTCAAAACACTGACTTCATCTGTTCTGTTTTAGTCCTGCTTAACTTGAACCCTTTAGATTCTAGAGTCTGTCTCCAAACCTCCACCCCGCCTCACGTCTTGTCAATCAGCACTATGTCATGCAAATAACATGCATCATGGCACCTCTCTCTAATGTGTCGCGTCAATACATTTATCACTAAGGCAAATAAGAATGGGTTAAGAGTTGATCCCTGGTGTAATCCATCATGACCGAGAAGTATCCGGAGTCCCCTATTAACGCCCTAACCTTGGTCTTAGCTCCATCATAGAAATCCTCAATGGCCCTAATATATGCTACAGGGACACCTCTTGCCTCCAAGCACCTCCACAAAACCACTCTTGGGATTTTGCCATATGCTTTTTTCCAGCTTGACGATTACTATATGCAAGTTTCTCTTCCTCTTCCTATACTGTTCCACCTCCTTATGAGATGAATGGCTTCTAAGGTAGCTTGCCCCGGCATAAAACCAAACTAGTTCTCATATACAAATACTCTTTGTCGCACCCTCATCTCCACCACCCTCTCCCAGGCTTTCATATTGTGGCTCAACAACTTGATACCTCTATAATAGTTGCAGTTTCGGATATCCCCCTAGTTCTTGTACAGCGGAATCATTGTACTCCACCTTCATTCTTCGGACGTCTTGGATGTCCTAAAGATAACATTAAACAAACAGGTGAGCCCATTCCAAGCATGCCTTGCCCGCGCTCTTCCAAAACTTCATCAGAATCTCATCAGGTCTGGTCGCCTACCCCTGTTCATCTTACGCATAGCCCCCTCCACCTCATCGGCTCTAATACGTCTACAATATCCGAAATCACGCCGACCCTCTGAGTGCTCGAGATCACCCAGCACAATGTTCTTATCCCCTCCTCATTTAAGAGCTTATGGAAACAAGTCTGCCATCTACGTCTAATATGCGACTCTTCCACCAAAACTATTCCATCCTCGTCTTTGATGCACTTCACTTGGTCCAGATCGTGGGTCTTCCTCTCTCTCACCTTGGCTAGCTTGTGTAGCTTCTTATCTTCACCTTTGCTCTCAAGCTCTTCATACAAACGTCCAAACGCCGTCTTTGGCGTCGTGACCCCTAGCTTGCTTCCCTTTTAGCCGACTTGTACAACTCCTTGTTTGTCCTCGTCTCTGCTCCCTACCAACTTTAAATACGTCGCCTTCTTGGCCTCCACTTTTTCTTGAACCTCTCCATTCCACAACCAGTCTCCTCTGTGCCTCCCAGAGTAAGCCTTTGAGACCCCTAACACCTCTCTAGCTGCCTCTCTGAATCTTGCACTCTAATAGCTTAAACCATTAATTCTTCCAAGCAACAATTTTAAAGTTACTGAACACCGTGAATTTTGCAGTAGAATAACTTAAATTTTCAATTATAAGCTATTCCGAATTCTGATTAGCGAGGTTAAAATTAAGTACAAGAACCATAGGTAATACCTGATTTCATAGCTGTGTGAGTTCCCTTAATCTTTGGTACATTTAAGAAGCCAGCTGAGCATCCTATAATTGCTCCACCAGGGAAAACTGGATATGGAATAGACTGAAATTTAACCAAATTATTTGTGTTTGTATGACTAAGAATAAGTTCCAAATACATGTCTCAGGTATGTCAGAATAATATGTGAAGAAAGCTATGTGCATTTGATTCAATTTATCAAATGTGTTCTCATATTGAACTGATAATCACAAAGTTCTTTAATAAAATTTACTAAACACATTTGAGTTCAGGAAAAATGGCAACACTAAGCATCACTCATCCTTGTCAGCCACAGCATAGATGTCGACATTATTATATGGCAAAGTCAATAATGCACCAGCTCTGAGTACAGTCAGAAACACATTATTGACGATGGGATGATGCCATAACTATGACAAGCAAGATGTGAAATCCATAAAATAATAAGAAAAGGTACTATCCAACACACCTGATAACCTCCTTCATTTAAACACCGAGCACCATATTGGAGAACAGTTCCACCCTCAAGAAGCGGTCTAATAGCAGGATGACGTTTAAACCTCTGAGATTTGGGATATGAAAGGAAGGTAACCAGATGCTTAAAGCAAAGGAAACTTGAACTAATTTAAATAACTTGTTCTTTGAGCGAGGACCAACGGGGACACTATATAAACAATAGCATCCTCAATTTACCTGATATTCCTCGTAAGGATTCAAGAAAGGGTTGTGATAATTTAGAGCAACCACAAAGCCGACAGCAACCTGTCTGTCTTTCATATGGTACAAGAAGGAACCTCCATATGTCTTCTGGTCCAAAGGCCAACCAAGTGTGTGAATCACAGAACCAGGCCGATGTTTGTCTACATCAATCTCCCAGACCTGAGCTAGAAACAAGTTCAGGAATTCACTAAGTTGATATAAGTTCATAGTCCATTTAAAGTTTCAGATGCAGCGTGATGTATATTTGAAATAACTCCCTCTTTATAAGTTTATGAGATCCTAATGAACAAGCACAAAGAGAGTTTCTAACTAGACTGCGAAAACCAATCAATGCAGGGGGCTGGCAGCTGGAAATTTTCTTTTAAGGGGTGAGAAGAAAACAATTACTAGTAACATAGCTGTACTGATACCTTGCTATATCAGGTTATCCGTGACTGTTAATGAGAATGAATTTCTTTTCCTTTTCTTATAACGGTTCTCGGGGCCAACCTCTGAACCTGGACTGTTATATCGATTACATGTTACCTTCCACCAGTACAGGTACCGGGTAACTCTGTCCACCAAGGCTTAGGCCGAATGGAAAATATCACATACTTTTTTTTGTCTCTATTGGGATTTACATCCTGGTCTCCCATGATTTTCACCCACTTTATTGACCGTTAGGCTACATTCTTAGGTGCTTAATGAAAATGGATTTTAGTATGAAGTTCCGTGTAAATCATGATATCCGTCAAAAGGAAGTTAATGTCTCCAAGAAAACCTAAAGCACAGCAAGCTCAACATTCTCTGTTTCTTGCAAACAAACAAACAACAACAGCAAATCCAGTGAAAATCTCACAAGTGGAGCGTCTCTTTTCTGGGTTCAAAAGTATTCACAAGAAAAAGAGAACAGGGAGGTTGAAGAAAAAAATGAACTTACTAATAAACAAATATTTCTGTCTCTTACATATCAAAGAAGCAAAAAGGAGAAAAGAAAAATACCTCTTTAATTCCTAAAGCATAGGTCTGATGTTGTCCCTTCCCTTTCTCTCTTAAGTTGTACTTCTTGATTACTTTCTGTCAGGAAACATAAGAGTCAACAAACTCCGAACTAAAAATTAAACTGATATATAAACCACAAATATCATTCATGTAAGACAAAAGAATAAACTTTCTGCATACCTCTGATAAAGATCCTCTACATCCTTCTGCAAGGAGTGTAACACGCCCTGCACACCATCATAGAAGATGGGGATTAGCAAATTAGGAAGTATGGAATGAGCCAAATGGTATCCTGGTCTAAAGGCAGACAGCTAGCATTTATTTTGCTTGTACAAGTTACCTTTTTGATCCATGGAGCTCCATATGAACAGCGTCATATTCCAACTGTTACTAACTAAACTGGAGTTCCAATTTTCATTTGTATCAAATGAATTCCCGTAATAGGCACGGATACTGACTAGAAGCTTCAAGACTATGTAAACTGAGCTGGAGTTTTTTCATGGAAGTATTGAGTCATTTGATTAACTTTTGAGATTTTTGATTAACTTTCTTTGTAGAATCTTTATAGGGCACAAATAACGTTTGATAATTACACTCACTTTTCCATGAACCAGAGAGAAATTGCATATCAAGGCATATATTGGGACTATTTAACCACTTAACATCAAAGTAAAGGAAGATTTAAACTCCATTCACTAGTCATCAAGCAAACTGCCGTAACTGTGGATGTAATGTAACTTCGACAAACTTCTTCGCAAAAAGAAAAAAAAGAAAGAGAAAAAGAAAAAGAAGAAAAAAATTGAGTAATAGAACTTGCCCTTCAGTGCAACACCACGCTGGTAGTTCTCTTTTCTGGAACCATCTTTAGCCACTCCCATATCACTAGTAGCAATACCAGTAACTTCGTTGTGTTCGTTGAATAAAATCTGAAACTTTTCTACCTTAGCAAGTAAAACACAGAAATAATGAAATAATCCAGAATGACAAGATTAGACCTCACTAGCAGCAAAACCAGGGTATATTTCAACTCCTAGTTCTTCAGCTTTCTGCCCCAACCAACGTACTAACTGACTCAAACTGCATTACCATGATTGTTATGATTTAATGTCTGGCAATGTCATAACTATATCAGCAAAACATCTCATCAAATAAGTCATTTGTCCATGGACATTTCTGTCTGTACGATGATATCAGAGTGGATATGGACTACAAACCTGTAAGTGGGGATCCCCATCTAGTGCTTTAAGTTTTACATATTTGCTAGGGCAACTGAAATCGCTTCACTGCTCGCATGACAAATGTCATACAGAAGAACACCCATCAAGCGCTAGTGAAGGCCAAAATGGACCGAGTTAACTATTGGACTACTTCCTTACACTTCCAAATATTGTTCCCTCACTAAATGAATGCATATATGAATGTGCTTTAGCCCATCAATCATTCTCTATAAGTTGAAGCTTCATGGTTAGTAAAATAACATAGGAGTGTAAGATGGTAACAAGTTAACTTGTAGGTCAAAATTCACACCCATGGAATACTTTGCTCCTTTTCAGCTTTCAAAAAGAAGACAATCCAGTCCATACACATTTCCATATCTCAAACTTGACTAGAAATGTCTTAAAGTTAGTCGATTGAGGGCTTGTGGCTAATTTAATAACCACCTATACTGATAAAAGTTCAAACTATCCTACTTCTTCACCGACTAGCAGAGCCCACCCAGACCTACTGCGTCTTTGCTCCTCTTTTGGTTTTTGTTCCATATTTTTCTTCTTTTATTAATCTTCATAACTTTTTTTTTGGTGTGTATGTTCCTTTTTTCTTCATTTCCTGCTAGTTGATCTATAAAAATGCACGAGTTACTCTGATGATCTCAAATAATATCAGTTATTTCAACCAAGCACATCTTGTTCAGTGTACTTTTTTCTTTAATCGGATTATTTTATCCACTGTCCTTGTACAAGTTCTTTCTTCTTTTTGCAATAAAAACTTCTTTTCTCTCATAGTTCCATTAGTTTTTCCTATGATTTTTCACTGGATATCCTGCTGCACTTCTCCAATTCTCCCTCTAAAAATTTTGCTTAAATACCATTCATGCATCAAGATTAATATGGAGTCAATAAATTAGGATGATATTTACGGAGCATTTTGAGAAAATGCAAGACACTATGTAAGAATCTTTTCTTCAAAATCCCGAACTGAACCCAATAACAATTAAAAAATAAACGAGAAACCAAGACTAGCAATTTGAGAGAAAGGAGTAATATGCACACTTGATTCCATGGTTCAAAGTAGATACCTTATGACATAGTTTCCTTTATTATGAAATGGGCTTGGAAGCGAAAAGGCACGGTTTTTGGAAAGTAGCCAAAAATCATCCGAAGTAACAGGAACATCAACGGGAGCCTGCAATCAGAAATGGAGCATGGTTTACATATGATATAAGTGAAGCCACACTATACATGACCAAATTCTTATTTGCAACTTCTTCTATTAGTGGTTGTTTGAATGAAGACAGTGAAATCATTTCCAGAACTGACTAATGCATAAATAATCACACGAACTATGTATGTCCGGATAGAGCCTTTTCAAGTACTGTAGATGGCTGCATTTCTATTTGGGGGGGGGGGGGGGGGGG